>LPNX010725914.1:259223-284122 GCA_001517045.1 Pseudotsuga menziesii
TCCTTACAAATTTCTTTCCTTACTGGATTCTTTACATACATCTTCATGAAATATTGTTTTGCTTGGTGTTATGTTCCATATCGAAAATTCCAGCTCTGTACAAATTGATCTATAAACAAACTAAGTGGTTTTCAGTCTTCTCATGTTTGTTCTCCCTTACCTCCATTAATCTGGGGTGTGATGTTAGTGCTTCTTTGGATAGCTTATTCACTTATGTATTCAGTTCCCGGTATATATGTGAAAAGGATATTGTCTCAAATGTTGATTTTTGTTCTTTAATTGCTCTGAGAAGATGTTGAAGATGTGATGCCTTAATATGTATTTTCTCGTTTGTGCATTCTATGACCATTTTAGATTCCCTGAATAGTTGTAACCATTGTAATTTTTTGTCTAAATCTATTCTTAATATATCCCAAAGTGTTTCTAGTTCTTCCTTGCTATTGGAATGTTGTCCTAGATCGAACATAAATTCAATTTTTTCCTTATCATTTATATAAAGAACTCCTCCTAAGGGAGGGTCCCCCTGGCTTGCCCCGTCGAAGAATCCCCAAGGGATAGATTTTTTTATTTCTAGAGCAGCTAATAATCTCTAAGTTGATGGCTTGGGTTCCTTTTAATGGTCCATTAATTTATGCATAAGAATCGTGCATGTTATCTCTGTTGACATCCATATGTTTGAAAAAACATCCTTGTTCCTAGCTTCCCAAATTGTGTACACATATAGAGCAGGGAGGGAAGCATGGCTACATACCCTTTCGTCGTTCCACCAATTCCTGAATCTGAGCTCTAAAGACGGATCTAAATCAACTATTGAGGCACTGTCTAGAATGGAAATGGTTTTATGCCAAAGGGAACCTTCATATTCACAGGAATAAAAAATAGGAGAGGTTGTTTCTGTATCTGCTTTGCATAGAAGGAAAATTCCTGGCCCCTAGAAGCCCCTTTTCAATAGAACTTCCCAAGTTAACAGTTTATTGTTTGATGCCAGCCAAAGTGTGATCAACGTTTTTAAAGCGCATTAGATTTTCCATAGCTTCCTCCACCACCATCACTTTGTGTTATCGTGGTCTCTTTCCATGGCAACGTCATAGCCCGTCTTGGCTATATATTTTCCATCTTTTCCATTTTTTTACCAAATAAATTTGTCCTCTTCGCCCACCTTAAGACGAATGAAATATTTTTGTAGTTTGGTTTTAAATTTATTCCATTCTATGGTTGTTGAACTTGATAATACCAATGAATTAGCTAACTACCAAACTATTCTACCTGGACCATGTTGGTTAGCTTGAGCGTCTGCCAAAAAGAATATTCTGAGGGTTGTGAGAGAATATGGTCGGAAAGATTGAAGTATTTTATTGCCCCAGCCCATGGATCACGTCCAACCCTCACCTTCCTTCCATCACCTATATGCCAAGCTAACCGATTTCCAACTAGTGGGTTTCCAAGCAGCCAATGTCCTTCCACCCAATCGAAACAGTTTTGTGTGATTTGGTGGGTTCCCTAAACCATTCTTCGACAGAGGAGTCTCGACAGTATTTGGATCTCATAGTTTTACCCCACAGAGAGTCCAGAATTTCGACTAGCCTCCATACTATTTTTGCTTCAAGAGATCTACAAAAAAGCTCTGGATTCTTTAAACCCCATCTTCCCATAGACTTGGGCTTCATCAAAGTTTGTCGTTTTACTAACGAAATGCCCTCTATTTTGGTAATTTTTGTCCAGATAAATGAGAGGCATTTCCTTCTGATCTTTGTTAAAATCCCTTTTGGAATGTAGGTTATTAAATCCCAGTACACTGTTATTCTTTGGAGAATGGCTTTAAGCAACACAAGTCGACCTCCTCTTGATAGATAACGATTGGTCCAGTTAGACATCTTTGCTTCTATTTTTTTATACAAACAGGTCCAGTATTGGAAAGAATATGCATTTGTTTTTAAAGTGAAACCTAGGTATTTGAAACCTTCTTAAATAGGGACTGGTGAATAAGGAAGTTGTACCTTTTCCCTACTTAGGAGTACTTCAGAGATGTTGTTATAGATCAGTCTGTATTTTTCAATGTTAACTGACATTCTGGTGGCCTTTTGATATTTCTCCAAGCTTTTTGTCACGTTCTGGAATTTGGTCAGATTTCCTTCTCCCACTAGTAAAAAATCGTCCACAAATAAAACATGTGTGATTTACACCATGTTTGAGATCCAGATTCCTTTCAGATTTCTTTCCATCTTTGCTTTATAGATTATATGGCTCAATGCCTCTGCTACTAGGAGGAAAAGAAATGGCAATAAAGGACATCCCTGTCTAAGTCCCCTAGATGAGCGAAATAACTGTGAAGGGGATCAATTTATAAGTACCACGAATGAGATAGACTATATGCAGCCCATTATCAAATCAACCAATTGCATTAGCATTCCTATTTGTATCAAGATCACGTGTATGAAAGTCTAGTTAACTCTATTGTATGCTTTCAACATATCTATTTTGAGCACGAAGGATGACTTCTTTTCCTTCTTCATGATATAAATTTCTTCCTAGAATAAAGAAACTGCGTCATGTATCTTCATGTTAAATAAAAAACCAAATTTCTCTTCTAATATTACTGAGCTAAGCACTAGTTTCAATATGAGAGCAATGGTTTTGGCTATAATCTTGTAGATCATGTTGCAACATGATATGGGACAGAAGTCCTCAGAAGTCTCACCCTTCTAATTTTTTGGAATTAGGATGATGAATGCGACATTCATTTCTCCTATAACTTTACCTGATCCTTGAGACTCTATAACTACCTTCAATAAATCTCCTTTCAAAAGGTCAAAGAATACTAGGAAAAATCCAGAGTAAACCCATCCAAGACAGGACTCTTTCCTTTCTGAAATGAGTGAACAACTGTAATAACCTCCGCTTCTGAGATTTCTTCTACTAGGGCTTCCTTAATTTCTTATGTTATTAGGCGATGAAAAAGTGTGAGAACCTCAAGAGGTTCAGAGATTAGGTAGCTAGATGGGGCTTTAAACCTATCTTGGAAGTGATTTGTCGTTACCTTTGCTTTGTCCTAAAAACTCTGAGCGGCATTGCCTTCATCATCTTTGATTTCCAAAATGGTGTTGATATTTTTTCGATGCATGGAGAATCGGTGAAAAAACTTAGTGTTATTGTCTCCTGCTTCAAGCTAGAGAACCCTTCTTTTTGTGTGCCAATGTTGTTCTTCCTTTCCCAGAAGGGAGATGCGAGCATTTTCTTCATTTTTTAGTGCCTGTAAGGATTCGACTGAGAAGGTACCTGAATTGTTTGATTTGTGAATATCCTCAATCCTTTTTTCTGACTCTTTCAAATCCTTTTGGTATTGAAGATTGTGCTCATGCCCCCATTCCTTCATTAACTTCTTTATGGATGTCAGGTTGTCCATCATTTGTTGCATGTAAGAGGAATCTATGGTTCTTTCCAGAGGTTTCCATCTATCGTCTACTAGTGCTCAATAATCTTCGTCCTCTAATTGTGCTGCATCAAATTTGAAAGGGGAAGGTGGTTTTTGTTCTGTGATGGTGAAAGAGAGAGTGATTGGTCTGTGTCTGAGATCCCACCAGTATCTACCTTTTATTTAACCACCAGACGATCTAGGAGTAGGGACTCTGGAACCAGAAATCGATCGAGTCTCTTTAATATTTTTTCTTCCCTCCTCTGTTATTTTTCCATGTGGGTTCCAACTTTAAAGGTTGCACATCCACCAGCTTCTTTCTTTCGAAAAGGGTCCCAAAGAAGTTCGCTAAGGAATCTGGACGAGCACTTTTACCCCAAAATTCCCCATCTGAGACGGTGAGATTTAGTTCACCTGCTAGGATTAGGTGGGGAGGTCCAGAGATCATTGAGAGTCCAGGGTTTCCCAGTGTTGTCTTCTATTGTGAAAAGGGCCATAAGCATTGAGAAAGGAGAAGTGTAACCTTGTTTCTGAATCCTACAAATCTGTATCTGTCGCATATTTATAGAATCCCATGGAGTGGAAACTTATGTTAGGGCTCCAGGACATAACTAAACCGCAAGAATGTCCTTCAGCGTTTAAAACTTCCATCTTCCAGTATCTGAAGAAACTGCTAAGTAAACCCTTGAATTTTTCCCCCTCCATCATAGTTTCTTGGAGGGATAAAACACTTGGTCTGAACAAGGATGTTATCCTTTTTAGGGATGTTGTTTTGGAGGACCCCTATCCCACTTACATTAAAGGAAAGAAATAGAATCAAGAGCCCTTTGGTTGGGTCTTTTTCACTCTAAGAGCCTGATCAATGGTTGATTGCTTACCTTCCTTTACATCCTTAGCTCCTTGAGCCTGGGCCAAAGACAAAAATGAATTTCTTCCTACCGCCATCATTTTTAATTTTCCCAGGGATAAGCCTTCTATGGACACCTAGTTGTCTTCTTTTTTTATTTGTATATAAGTTTATAATTCCCAAATACTGCGTCAGTGTTCACAGACTTTTCTTCCTCAAGGGTGTTAACCATTTCATTATTTTTAAATTCTGACAAGGTCATAGAAGGAGAAGAGTTAGAATGTGGGAAAAAAGAAGTACCTTTAACTAACATGTATGAGCTCTCCCCTGAGGCATCCATGAACGTGTCCCTTTCGTGATGATCTAGCGCTTCTCCCTTATCTTCGGGAGGTCTTGGATTCCCTTAATGGAAATACTTGTAACTGTTGTGGATGAGCTCAGACCTGCTGCATCCTCAAAATTTCCTTTCTGGATGAGTTGGCGGTCATCCCTTATGTCTGAGGGATCTTGCACACCCTTTTGTTTGAGGTTCGTCACCTTTGATATAGATAACAAGTCGTTACCTTTGTTTTTTTTCACAAGTGCTGGAAGTCTGCTCTTCTACATATTTTTTTACCCATATATTTTTAACTCCTGGTTTCTTTGAGTTATTCGATGAGCCTTTCGACGAGGAGGAACAGTTCTTCTGAAGGTGCCCAACCTTCCTGCAATTGAAACACTAGAAGGGAAACTTCCAGTAATCCAGTCTCTATGTCCAGAGACTTCCATGCATTTTTATCCAGATTTCTTCATAGAGACCTTCCCTTAAGTCAAATTCTACCAGGATGCGAGCGCATCTCCTGTCCACCTTTATTTCCCATTCATCTTCAAGTCTAATGAATCTTCCCATCTTATTCCCTATCACCTCCAGGATGGGATTTTACCAGAAAACCATAGGCAGAACGGGCAGGACTACCCAAATTTGATGGATTTTATGTGGCTCTGGTTTGGCATTAAAATCGATGTGCCATTTTCGCAACATTAAACCGAAAGGTCCCCAGCTCCGACTTTGTTCCAATAGTGAGGTACCTTAATTATCCTTCTTTATTTTAAACAAAAACCATCCTCTTGGGAGGATATGAAAGTTTGGTGTATATCCCAGTAGCGAGAGCCAGTTTTTTTGTTATCCAACATTTAAGAGCCTCCCTTCCTGTTATATTTTTGCAGAACCTTCCTACCAGCGTGCGATTCAGGTAATTCGAAATTTCATCTATATGAATTTCTCTACCAACAGATAGTTCAAGGTATCTTTTTTTTGGTTTCATCCTTCTATCCTTCATCGAGGAGGATGACGGATGATTTTTCGTGTTAATGGTACCATCAGTACATGTACGCATGGTGGAGTTATTATGTGCGATCATTGTGGCGTTAGTAGGCGTCTATAAATGAGTGGAGCTATCATCAACCGTCGATCCATGAATTTCTTCACTCGAGCTGAAGATTGGCCCTTGTACGGGAACATCTTCATAATCCACGTAATCATCATACATTATGTATTATGGCTTAGAAAAGCGGAAAAGTTGTCCTAGCAAGGTTAAGAAATTAAAACTGTCACCAAAAACTCTGAGATAGTCGAACCTTCTCCTAAGATTTTTCGGAGCCACAGAGCTCCATCCTCCTCTCCTCCCATCTTATATATATATATATATATATATATATATATATATATATATAACCTAATCACCAAATAGTAAATTAATAATTATNTTAATAATTATCGTTGTTAAATATGATGCAAATATATATATAATAACCTAATCACCAAATAGTAAATTAATGATCGTTGTTAAATATGATCCAAACGAGATGGATTTGAAATGCTCAAATATTAGTTCTTGTTTAGACTTATCAGTCTGAGGATAATTTTTGAAATTCTTTCATGGAATATTATGATGAACTCAAAGGGCTTGACCAAAATACATGGTTTCGATGTCCATTAAACCAGATCAAACATTTTTTTATCAGAAATGTTTTATTCTATAAGTTATGTTCTAGTTGTTACATAATAATAGTGCAAATTCCTAAGTCAAACCCACATATCCAGCCCTAAAATTCAACCAGAAACATAAAGAGAACAAATTATTTTAATCCACAACATAGATTTACCCCAGTGTATCCAGAGCCATCCATTTCTATGTCATTTGTATAAAATGTTTAAATCCATTAATCTCTACGTCGTATTTAAGTAATAAATATTGAGAAAGTTCAAAACCAAAATTCCAAATTCATTTATTTAATTATAACATTTATTTTGTCACTAACTTAGATAAGAATTTTTGTAAGTATATTTATTCTCATGTTTTTAAAAGCTAGAACATGTTAGTTATTCATCAATTTTAATTATTAATACTACTAGTGTATGCATATCCATTGATTTTTACGTTTCTGCAACATATTTTTTCTGTAAATTATATGAACTTTTGAGAAACAATGGAAGAATCATAATGCATATTTATTCATCACCAAGAAGCATGGAGGGGAGACTAAAAAATTGGAGCCTCTTACAAAATTGAAAGTTTTTCAATAAAATAATTTGAAATGAATGTTGATTAATAAAATAATTTATTTTATCAAGCACTAGAGAGAAATAAATGTTGACTAATAAAATAAAATAAAATTCAGATAAATGAATGTTGAATCAACCTTCTTTCCAGTGAAGTAATCAATTGAAAATTTTGGCTACTACAAAATTGCTCGTTTATTATCAAAATAACCTGCAATGTCAGAGACATTGCCAAGTGGCTCTTAGTATTCATGTAAAAGGAGATGTTATATACACTTGCTTAAATAACTAATAAATTCTATACCTACATAATTATTTTCATCATCATCATCATTATATATGATGATGATGATGATGAAAATAATTATGTAGAATTTAGTAGTTATTTAAGCAAGTGTATATAACATCTCCTTTTACATAAATATATATGATGATGATGATGTAGAATTTATTAGTTATTTAAGCAAGTGCATATAACATCTCCTTTTACATAAATAATAAGAGTCATTTGGCAATGTCTCTGACATTGTAGGTTATTATGATGAATATATATATATATATATATGATGGTGGTGGTGGTGGTGGTGGTGGTTAATGTCCACTAAGACTAACAAATAGAATTTATAATTCCTCTTTTAAGAATAACAAATAGAATTTATATCTAAAATTCATTCTTAAAAATAACTAATATATAAAATTCTTAATATAAATAACAATTAGATTCAATCATTATGATCATACTATTAAAATATAATAAGGGGAATAGAAGCAAAGTTGCTTCATACCTACGTCAAAAAGATGGTAAGAAAATAGGAACTAACTTTTATAGTTGAATTATAAAAATTAATAATAATCATTATGTTTAAATAAATTTTACTCTTAATTGAGAAAGAGTACGTAAAAACTATTTTAACTTATTTAAATTGTATATAGTTAATACAGTAAGCTAAAAACAAATAAGTTGAATTAGTAACCTTAAATTGAATTAATAATAATGAATTGAGGATCATTTCATTGAAATTTTCAAAAAAAATAGTTAGTTAATTTTGTTATATGAAAAATTAGATAATAGTTACTATATTTCTTTGAATATGGAAATGAACTTAAAAAGATTTTCAAATTAAAAACAGTTATAATAACTAGAGAAATAATTGAGTATACAATAAGTGTAAGTCCAAAAATGTTTTTAAAAAAATTAACATTTCAAACTTTAAAAAGCAATGTTCATTTGTGGATGTTTTAGAAAAGTTTTTAAAATAAATTTTATATTTTATAAGATATTAATAATACTTGTGGTTGTTTTAGAAAAGTTTTAAAATATTTTTTATATTTTAGAAAATATTAATAATATTAATATATTATGTATTGTTTTTATAATTTTATATAATATTTAATTTATTTATTTTAAAGATGGAATATTATTTGGGAAATATTTAGGTATTTTTCCATTTTTTAAGATGGTACTGGAAGTAAACTTATTACGAAGTGAGGCCTTTGTAGAGTTCTTTGACCTAACCCACGGAGCTTTTATATAAAATTCAATTGATATAAACAAATACAAAATATAAAATATTTTTTAATCTATATATATAGATATTTACATTATCCACATCCAATAAAAATAATATTATTGGCTAATTAAAAATAATTCAAAAAATATTTTTAATTTTTTTAAATAATTTATATACTTAATTTATATAATTAAATATTATAAATCATAAATATATTTAATTTATAAATTTAAAATAATATTTAGTGTTTAAATCTATGAAAATGCCTAATGTGTTTATATTATAAAAATACAACTCCTATCTCAATAGGATTTATGGTGTCATTCTTCATGAAATAGTGGTCGTTTGCTTCAAATTTGAAGCATGCAATGCCCTTCAAAACATGTTTTACCCTTCATAGAAGGGCACAACAATTATTGTCATGTTAAAAAAAAAAAATTAGCAGCAAGCCCTTCAATGCTGAAATTGACCATTATTTTGTAACTTTGCAATTGAAAATTAAGTGAGAACACATTCATAGCACACAAGTTAAATATAATTTTCTTGGACTATTTATGGACCAAAATATGATGAAATCATATTTAAATTCATGCATGGATAAAATTATGCACCAAACTAAAGCCTCTAATAAAGTCAACAATGAAATCTCATTCAATTATTATTTGGACAATGGACTCTCTCCTTGAGATTGATGTACTTGTAATTAGTTTTAATTCAAATACAAGCTCTTTATAAAAAAAAATGAAAATAACTCTTTAAATGTTTATTAATTTATTTTAGTACTACAATAGTCTCTGCCACACAAAGAATTTAACAATTGCAATAAGTTGTATTGATTTTTTTTATTATGGTGTGACTTTACAATGGGTTGTATTGATTTTATATAATTTATGAAAAATGTAATTTTGTGGTTTGGATCTCCTTGTGGTGGTGTTAATTACACATTTGTGTCATTATAGATAACATGATTGATTTGATATAATACTTAAGTTCTTATTTTCTAGCATGGCTACATTTTGGAAAAAAAGACAAATTTTCATTTCCAATTATCATAGGATGGTTGCGCTTGCATTACTACTCTTCATTTGATAACAATATCCCCTTTCTTGGATTTGAAAATGGGAATTTTGTTCATCCTCATAGACCAAAGGCCATCAGGATATTGTGTAAGCCTTCAAAATTCTATTCTACGACCTTGTCTTCATTTAGGGTTCGAATCCTCCAAAACCATGTTTTGCAAAGCCATGTCTAGTTTATTGTATGCAACAATTATCATTTGTAGGATGGGATGTCTGCTTAATGTAAGGTTGTTGCACTGCTAGCCATGGATTCATGATTTCATCATCTATGGCTAGTCATAGGGTCTTGAGGCTTGGAATAGAGTTGAATGAGACTGTACGACACATTATAAATGGAGGAGAATAGTATAGAAAGATTGGAAAACTTTGAGAAGACAGTGTGTGACGCATGGGAGTTGGATTTACATGCTTTTTTGGTATAAATCTATGTTGTAAATTTTGGTTAGAAAATACAAAATCAAGGGATTTGACTCAAGAAAACTTCTCAAAATAAGGTGATTCAATAGCTCTTTTTCCTAGGTTAAATTTGATGGAGAATATGTATTATATTGACAACTGTGATCCATAAATGTTGGGAGTCTATACATTTCCACTCTTTTCCACAAGGTTATAACCAGTAATCACATGTGGTGCACATTGCAACCGTAAGTGCCAAGCATTAATTGACAATCACCTCTCGTAAGTTGGTAGTTTGGTAATAAAACATTAATTGAGAATCACCTATGGAAAGCTTGTAGCTTGGTAGAAAATAAACACATTAATGATGGTTGAGTTTCGATAGGCTATCACAACTTGACAAATATCCCTTCTCAAATCCCAACCAATCTATATGTAAGGTGAATAAGTAAGGTATTAATAGCAAATGCAATCACATAAATCCTTAATTCAATTGTGGAGTGGATGATCAAAAAATAGAATTAGAATCAATTCATCATTTTTTGCATTGGTTTATAATTGATGAAATTGGGTGATTGGAATGGGGGAATCTTGATTCATAACTCTAGTTAATCAAATGGTTATTGAAATTTGGAAATGTAAATATGAAAGTGGATTTGGAACTATGGCTAATCAAATGGCTATTGGATTTTGGAAATGTGATTATGAAAGTATAAAGTTTGAAACTAAAGTGGTTTAAAACTTTAAACTCTTGTTTAGCATTATTCCAATTTAGAAAGTTGTCGCCCCTGCTTAGGTTGCGCCTACTTCCACTATTACCGTCAAGTCTCAAGCCTATTTCAATTTCATATTTCTGTGTTGTTTTTTGTTTTTGTACATGTGAAATTTATAGTAGCTAGATAGTGGGTGGGAGCTCATGTCAGGGCACAAAGTGAGTTGGTCACACAAGCAAACAAAAACAATTATCAAGAACCTTGTTGGAGCAAGTGCCTTGATCACTTTCCAATCAATATCTACTTCATCATTGAGATGTGAGACATGGAAATTCATGTCCACAAGCGATATGGTGGATCACTTCCTCTTTCATTGTGTTTGTGAATGGTTAATATGGAGACTCAACCAGAAGAGTTCATCCATTTGTCTCAAATGGGTCCACTGGTATTTACACATGGATGAATGTACTTCTCAAAGGCCCCTAAACACCATAGGAGAAAATATTTCCTTATGATTGGATATCACTATCATTGTTTGCAAGAATCGTGACCAACTAAGCTTTTTCATTTGTCCTATGAATTGGGATTTGAAGGGAAGAAGTACCTTAAACCATTCCTATCAAAATCACAAGTTCAAATCAGTGTAACTCTTGACCTTTTCTTAGGTTTCTTCCATTATCAAGTTTGACCCTTGCTAAGGTTATTTCCATTGTCATTGTTGAATCTTGCTCATCCTACTTCCACCCTTTCTTTCCTTATTCATTCATAGAGTATATCATACTTCCTTCAGACTCTAGAATCTCCCTTGAACAAAGAAAAGACACACCAACAGTCCACTACCCACTTGCATAAGTACACATTACCAAATACACCTCCCCTAATGATTATTTCCTCTAGAGGACTATGCCTCTCCTCTTGTTCACAAAGTTGAGCGGCAAGAAGCATATATAAAGGGATTTATTCTGTATCGTTGTTAGTGTCACAAAGTTGAGCAATCCAGTAATAGCGGTCGGTCTTTTTAGTAAGATGAATTAAGCACCACAAAGGTACGATCTTTTTAGTAATCTCGTCGGCTCATGTCCTCTTTCACCAGGGTGGATATCAGTCATATCTGTAGGGAACATAACACGAGGGCAGACACCTTATCCAAGGAGGGGTTGTGTTTGGCTCCTGGTCATCTCTTGCTTACTGAATCATATGATGAAGAGTTTATTGGGGAAGACTCTTTACAGCTTTTTTAGAATTTTCTCATTCTACTTCTGTTATTGATCACATGATATATATTGAGCTATATCTAGTTATGCTGAGCAGCAGTTTCTGGAATACTAAGGATCACTCACCTACTTGGATAAGGCACCTAGGCTCCTGTTATGTTCTTTATGGACATATCATGACTGACGTTTTATATTTGTGCCCACTTATGAGAGGACCATTACATGTATTTGATACCCAGATGCTGATTGTATTTCACGTCATCTTGGGTAGTATCATATTTCTGTTTGTTTTGATTTTGCATGCTTTCTTTCTTATACTGATCTGATGGACCCATTGGGGTCATGACAGTATTCTGCTGATGTACAAGGTTACCTTTTATTCAACTGAATAACAAGGAACTGCTTTTTTTGACTGAAAAAAAAATCTCATCGATTTATATTGTTTGAAGAGCCTCGAGATTAGATCAATTGTAAAAAGGTTTTGAGTTAAAAGGATCATTTAAAACATCGATTTAAGGGTCAGGATATCTATTTAAGGACAAGTTTTAAAAGATTCATATATTCAAACTACTTGGAGCTTAGTGATTTCTTTCGAGTTCACTTTCTTAGTTGTCAAGTTCAAACTTGACGGATTAGTTTAACATTTTTCAAAGCTCTAAAACCAATTGGCGTAGAATTCCATCCCGGTGACAGCACGCTAACATGGTGACAAAGCGGCCCAGACATAAGCTTCATTGGTTATAAGCTAACGGATAGATTTCATCCGCGTTAAACGCATTACATGTACGAATCTGTACATAATTAAATATTTTTATTTAATTAAATCCTTTTTTTTCAGCATAAAAAATACCAGATCCTGTTATTCATTAGAATCAAAGATCATCATGTACAATTCATAACGGAGACTGACTCCAAAGATGTGCTCTGAATGGGATCCTTTTAGATCACCGAGACAATGACATCATACCAAAGGCATGCGAACACAGCCTGTTTTGTAGCAAGCTTTTATCATCACTCCTGTATGTACAGGTCAGATTTTATCTATTTCCTGATATGAATAGAAATGACATAAAACATGAGCATAAAAAGATGACAGAAAGTCTCCTCATGAATTACTTAGCTCACTATTAACATCAAGAATAGTGCTTAAAGAACCAGCACATACTGAAATAACTGAAAATTACCATGATCAGTAATCTCGTCATCCCAAAATTCCTGGTAAGTCCCAAAGCCTGAATCCAGAGAAAGAGTAGATTTTGAGAGACTATCTGCAATCTAGTTATGCTCACGGTATATGTGTTTCAAATTCAAATCCGGAAAGTTTAGAAGTAGATCTCTCAAATCATCACACCAATTATTCAGATGGGGTAAGTTCAAGGATCCTTTTCCTGTTGCCCATGATATGATGACAAGGGAGTCTCCGAAAAGAGAGAGAAGAGGTATTCCCATGACTTTTGAGACAGAGAGAAGAGCCCACTGAGCCATCAATTCTGATTTTGTATTTGTACTTCTTCCACAGCCCATAGTGAAATGTATACTGTGGGAGCTACTCAAGTACAGAATGAAGCCTGCCCCCCCCTATGTTCTTGGCGGCTGCACCATCAAAAAAAACACAAGGATACTCCAGTTTTGGTGGCAGTCCTATCATGCTGTGTTTTATCTTTTTTAAAGGCATAGGGTAGGAATGGAAGAGCAAATCAATATATTGAAGGACTGGATAGACAGCTGGAGTTTTCCCTTCAAAAATACATATATTCCTGTGCTTCCAAATTGACCATAAAGTAAAGAACGGCAAGTATAACTTTGGAAAATTCAGAGAGTGATTTCTGACCCAAAGTTCCAGACGCAATCGTACAGGTTATGCATACTAGGAGTAAGCTGAATAATAGTCATATCATATCAACATTAAGTTAACAGCCAATCAAGTTAACCTCCAATGAGAAAGTAAATAATTTTTTTTAGTGTTTAAAAATTATGATTTTTCAATGTGTAAAATTAAACACTAGAAATAATGAGTTTTTATTTGTTTAGCTAATATAAAATCAAACACCTACACTCTTACAATATATCCTACCTTAAGCAAGTATATAACTTACACTAACAATTTAGATCATATTTACCTAACCATTTGAGATCATATTTACTTATCATTTAATATAAAATCCGTTTTATAAAAAACATTATTTCAATTTGGGACATGTGAAACCCTTAAAAAGAAAAATTAACCCTTAACCGAGTCTCATTATCCCAAGCCGAAGATATCATTAAGGTGTTTATTTTTATTAAATTCCTATCTATACAATCCAATAGCGTCACTAATTATAATCGTACCAATCGTACCAATTATAATCGTACCAATCGTACCAATGAATGGGATCATCATACATACACGGAGTAAGCTAGCTATAACACCCCTACACCCCTTTCATGAGGCCACCACTATAACAAAAGAAACAACTCTAACGATTAATCTTCCTAAATAAATGTAACCATTATTTTTCCCCACAAATATGTATATAAACTTCCTCACGTTAAACTAAAACTTTTTTTTAAGAAAAAGTCAAACTAAAACTATATATACGTGGTCTCTTTTATATATATATATATATATATATAAACATGTTTTTTTGCTTCCTTTACAATTAACAATTTACTAATAATATATATATAAACATGTATTTTTTGCTTCCTTTACAATTAACAATTTACTAATAATATATTCGAATTTGCTAACCTTTATCACTATGTAAGAAATTCATTTTCTATAAGATGTTAAATTCATTTTTTAGAAAGAATTCCATACATCACATATCACTAATCTTATTCATCGTGGATCAACAAGTAACGCTTAGTAAATATATATTAGTATTTGCACGAAGAGGTGCAAAAAAATGTCGAGAGGGTAAAAATATTATGTCTTTTCATAAGTCAACCTTTGTTTTTTACATTGCGAGAGTGCATATTAATAGTGAGTTTTGAAATTTTAGGTTAAGACATTTATAACTGAGTTTTTTTGGGGTTTCGATTTTGGATTATAAAGTGTGTAAGAAATAATTGATGTGATGCACTTTGAATATTTTCGAATATGAATACTTCTAGCTGCACAATGTGTTTGTTTTAGAAGTACCAATGTATAAGTATAACAGATCCCATGTCATTATGACACAAGAGCCCAAATTTTACATACGAAAATTACTTGGTAAAACTCTTAGTAAAACTTAAAGGGTTTTATTACTATTTTATTTGATTATTGGGATACTTTAACTTACCCAATTTCCAAAAATTTATGTTTGATTTATTTGTTTTGAATGCAGAATTATGAATTTTTGTTTGGATTTTTTTAACATCCCCCAACCCGCAAATCTGCAACTTGCGGAGTGCAGCAAACCTTTTCATTTGCGGGATGCAAGAGAGTTTTTATATGTGTTAATTTTAATCAACCCAAATCCCACATCCCGCAATGTAGTAATGTGTTATGATTTTTGTTTCTGCGCTGTGATTTTTGCAGAGTAATGTGCTGATCTTTTCTACCAAGCTTCAACAATCTTAGCTTCAGTCATATTGTTTGTGCATAGATGTATATATATCAATCTTTGTCTTTGTTTATGTTCAACGCAAAGGTGGTGTGGCAAGGAAAATGGTTGAAACGCTGCCAGTGGAGGTAGGGGGTGTAGCAAGGCAAGACAAAAGAATGAAATGTCTTGGCAGTGGTCGTGACGGAGGCGGTGATGGATTGAAATTTCCTCTTGCGGTGACTCAGATGTTTTGAAGTTTTGAGAGACTCTGATTAAGAATTTTCTTTGTTTATGCTCCTGCAATGGCTCGTCTTATGGAGAAATCGAACAGTTACGATGAAGAATACCCCATGAAACGCAAGGATTCCTTTAGTTTTCCCCCTGCTTTGTTTTCTTGTTATTGTTGCTTTGTCTGATTATTAGTCATTAATGTATTTTCTTTTGCAGTTTGCAGTTTCTTATGCCAAATTGATTAATGGACAAGGGTTAGAAAAGCTAATGAACGATACAAATCTACAAGTAGTTGGCATAAACACAATTGAAGATGGTGAAATAAAAAAACCAACCACAACAGGAGGTGGCATATGTCAAGGTGCTATCACTAGTACCCATGGTACCTGAATATATCTCATTTGATGACCATAGAAAGTGTTCCCATTCATTCATAGTTGGGTTGGTGAACTGAAGCAATCATTCTACTAGGTTGGTCAAGTTCCAAAGCATTTCTATGGAATGAGTGCAGGTCTAGTCAAGCAAGGTGGAAAGCCGCTAGCAATACTGATGTGGTGAAATTATGCCACTTTCAAGTTGTTCATTCTTATGTTAGCTTACATTATTTTTCTTGGTATTAATGTATTGTGGTTTCCCTACATTTCTCTCCATGACACCTAAAGCATGTAATTGTGATTCAAGCTAGAATGAAAATTACAAATTTATTTTGGAAAAAAGAAGAGTTCAATACATTCTTATTGACCTAGTTGAAATAAGTGTATAAATGGTGTTTATGTTATGCAAATGTCTCAAAATACAGTTGAGAATTCTTCTTAGAGTTGTCCATAGACAAAGACATTTTCAGTACTGCAATGTCTTCTTATTGGTAAATCCTTTTGTAATTATTGTGTCTCATTCCTCTAATATTTCCTGAAACCCACATCCTGCATTTCTCGAGTTGCGGGTTGCAACATCCTGCAATTTACTGCGAAGACAAAATACATCAAGATCAGCTTTGCAGGATGCAAGATCAAAACAAAACTTGCAAGTTTATTAATTGTTCCGCAACCCACATTCTGCAACTTGTGGGTTGCAGGATGCGGGAATGCAAAATAGTATAAACTTGATTCAATTAGCTCTGCAACCCACAATTTCACATTTTGCGGGATGTGGGGTGCGGATAGACACAAACCAAATGAAAATAATAGAACTCCGCAACCCGCATTCCGCACATTGCGGGATGCGGGATTCGGGTTGATTAAAATTAACACATATACAAACTCTCCCGTACCACGCATTTGCGGGATGCAGGATGCAGTTTTGAAAATGAAATATCAAATAAAAAGTTTGTCGCACTCCACAAGTTGTGAATTTGTGGGTTGTAGGAAGTTAAAACAATCCAAACAAAAATTCATCATTCTGCATTCAAAACAAAGAAATAAAACATAAACGATATTGCAGTTGAAGCTGCAAATAAATTTATTGACACACATGTGACAGCTTGGAATCCTTGTAATTCTCAGTTGTCTACATCTGACTCACACCTTTGTACTACAAAATATCAATGCAGTGTTGCATCACCATCGATATTTGCATCAAACTACTTAGCTGACTCTGAAGAACTTGTCAATTTTGTTCAAAGGCACACCAAATTTTCAGAGTCAATTTTTGGATATGTGCACGAGTCTGCAACCTGCAATGCAGATTGTGGGAGCTTAAAGTTTATAATTTGTCAAATTTTCATCCCGCAATCCACCATTTGCAACATGCAGGTTGCGGAATGTCCGACTCGTGCACAGAAAATATCTTCGCATCCCACATTTTGCAAGATGCGAGATGACAAAATTATCAAAATTTGGTTTTGCGTGTTCCCGCAACAAAAATCACAAAATAAAAATGGGATAGTTAATAAAATTTACAGAGACGCTGTCATTTATTTCCATTCTCTTTTTTCACCTGTGAGAGAGGTGTCATTTATTTCACAGCTTTCCCTTCAAGAAACGACATGCCTTCACTTTCCCTTAAAGAAGATTTTGCATTTGTATGGGAATGTCCTTTCTGTACCATGTTCATCAGGACATTTCATCCACGATGAATGTCGGCATTTTTTTGCACCTCTTGGGGAAACGACATGCCTTCACTTTCCCTTGAAGAAGATTTTTCTGTCACAACTTTGGTTGGAATGCATGGAAATGAAAATGCAGATCAATGGGAGGAATTTGTGAACAATGATATGGACCGTTCACCAACGAGTGATGAAGACTTAATTCATGCCAAATATTCTTTTTATAGTAGATTTTTTTTTCTTTATTTGATAAAATGGTACATTTCAAAGAACAATCTACCTTGTGGGAGGATTCCTTCAAAGCTAGCAATGAATTGTGTAGAACTAAGGATGTCCAAATTCTTGATTTGGTACATCGTGTTACATGTTTAGAGAAAATACTTGTGGAAACTGAAAAAATAATTGGCCAGAAGGATCAAATTATTAAGGATCAATGTTCTAAATTTACCATAGTTCTAGCAAAATCGATTTCTGACCTTGACAGACTGAAATACATGTATCAGGCTCAAAATAAAAAAGATGAGAAAACTATAGGGAGACTTGAAAATGAGCTGAAAAACTGGCCTGAAGTTTTGAACATGCCACCACTGAAGACTGTATTTGGTAAGGAAGCAGAACTTCAGCAAGAATTGAAGCAAAAAGAAACATTTATTGCAAGTTTGAAGGTTGAGTTTCAAAGGGCATTGAGAGAAATGATCGTTAAACAACAAAATGAGACTGCAGAATATGAAGCAAGATTGGAAAAATTGAATAAAACAATTAAAAACAAAAATGAGTTGCTACAAAAAAAAAGAATTGAAAGGATTTCAGCAACTCTTGAGGCTAAAAGTACTGGAAGAGGAAAAAAATCATCAGTCAAGGGTAAACAAGTCTGCACACCAGAAGAATCAATAGTCAAGGGTAAACAGGTCTGCGCACCACAAGAATCAACAGTCAAGGGTAAATAGGTCTGCACACCAAAAAAATCAAGAGTCAAAGGTAAACAAGTCTACACACCAGAAGGATCAACAGTCAAGGGTAAACAAGTCTACATGCCAGAGGAATCAACAGTCAAGGGTAAAAAGGTCAGCACAACAAAAGAATCCAAAGTGGAGGTAAAAAGGCCATCAGACCAAAACTTTTTTCCAGCAAAAAACTAGGTGATGTAACTATGGAGAGCTTACTCCAGTTTCAGAAGTCCTTGCAACAACAAGATAAGACCTTGAATGAAGTTGCTTCAACAATTAATGTTGTAGAGTTTACATTTGGCTCATCATATCCAACATTGAAGAAGAAGATAGAGGAGAAGGAGGCCGAAATTAGAGACCTTCAGCAAAAAATAGGTACAATAGGTCAAGAGAAAATTAAGTGCAGTTCAATATCACCTGAAGTGGACAAATGATGATCTTAAAAGAAAGGAAGATGAGCACTCAAATCAGAAAAATAATAATGTAGAGATGTTGAACAAATGCCTAGAAGAAAAAGATAGATCGCAAACAAAGTGATAAATCTTGCAAACAAAGTGAAAGACCAAGAAAAACAATTAAAACATATGGCCGATGAAGCTTCTGTAGAACTGGAGGGTTCTGGAAAAGGCAAGAGAAGCTATAGTGAATTTTCTTATTCTAAAAAGGAGGAATTGCAAAAACCTCCCAAGTATCCTAGATTTCTAAAATAATATGGTGTACATTTGATGTCTATGTACATACTAATATTGTTGTAATATAAATTGTCAGTATTTCTTGGCATGCATATATTTTGATATAGTTAATGTGTTTCTAATGTGTAATACAAGTGTAATGTGTAATCTATATGTGCATTTTTCCTATATCTAAGAGAGTTTAATGTGAAACCCATACTGAGAAGTGTGTATGAAACTACAAATTATTAAATATATTCTACAAATGAATTGACATATGAAATATTCTTGAAATATATTCTACAAATGAATTGACATATGAAATATTCTTGAAATATATTCTACAAATGAATTGATAGATCATCATTTCATGCTATATTGAATAAATTGCACTATAACATAGACATACCAACCTTTTCTACAAACTCTTGTACTCATTTCTATAAATTGTAAGATCTACAGTAAAATCCAAGTCATCCAAAACAACAATTGATAGTATTTTCCAATTTTTCATGGCCAGAACTAAAAATGCATACCAATTCCAATTGAAGTACACTGTAGGTATGAAATTTGGAAGTTTGCATACAAAAACCTAATTAGACTAGTATAGTTTTAATTTCATACATAAATTAAACTTCTATTGTGAAATAAGAATGCATCCAACATTTGAAATGAGAACAAAACAACTGTAAATGTTGGTTTCTTGTTGACGATCATCATAGTTTGGAAACCAATCTCATGGCTCTGCAAGTTTGTATCGTCTGTTTCCTTTTTATTATAATATAAATCATCACCGTTCGTTGCAGAAATTAATAAATGAGAACATAACATATATAATACATTCTGAGAAAAAAACTGTTCAGGTACACAGGGTACTCCCAAAAGACCGAACACCTTCAGCAACCGCTTCACACAAATAGATCACAGATCAACACACCGATGTTTGTCACATGGTTAAAACCCTCAAAAGGGAAATAGTCCACAGCCCCAGCCAAATAGCTGCTTGGAGCAATTTATTATGCAAAAGAAAGAAAGTTACATATGAGCTTCTCATAATCGATCAACTAGCCAAGGATCCTCTATGCTCTTTAAATAGAGATCATAGACAAATCAGGTGTTAAGCCACGGATCAATGGTATGTATGATCTAAGAGAAGTTGAACCGTTAGATCACTCTATGTCTAGAACATATCGTGACCGTCGGATTAGAATATTTACAAATGCATACTAATGCATACTAAAGAAACACACTTTTACCTAACGGATATATTACACAAGTTGATCTTAACTAACTCCTAAGTGTCTAAATATCCTAACATCCCCCCTTAAGAACAACTTGGGATAGGATTGAAGAATTTACAAAAGTGACACTATTAGGAGAAGGAAGGAGGCATTAGAGCCTATACCCCCTTAAGGACACATTCCTAAACTCCTAACATAGACCGAAGTTTAGAAAACGTTGCTTCTGTAAGAGACTTGGTGAAGATGTCTGCAACTTGATCATCTATAGGGCAATAGAGCACTTCAATAACACGATCATGAACAAGATTTTTGATGAAGTGCATGTGTAGCTCAATGTGTTTGCTGGGCTGATGTAGAACTGGATCTTTGGCAAGCTTGATGGCACTTTGATTGTCGCACCAAAGTGGAGTAGTTTGTTGCTACTCGAATCCAAACTCTGAAAGGATCTGTCGAATCCATAAAGCTTCCTAACTGGCATTAACTGTGGCTCAATATTATGCTTCTGCTGAAGAAAGAGCAAGAGCTTGTTGTTTCTTACAAGCCCAAGTGACAGGTCCAGATCCCAGACTGAAAACATAACCTGCAGTAGAATTTCGATCATCGGGATCGTCGACCCAATCTAAATCAGTGAAACCAACCAACAAAGGTTTTCCCCCTGTACTGTAATGAATCCCAAACTGAATTGTACCTCAAATATATCGAAGTATTCTTTTTGCTGCTTTCCAGTGACTTTCATGAGGAGTTTGCATATAACGGGAAACATGACCAAAGGCAAAGGAAAGGTTAGGACGAGAATGAGTATAAAAGACTACCAACAAGCTGACGATACAAGGTAGCATCTACTTCAGGGGAAGTACAAGTGGCAGAAAGTTTGACTCCAGACTAGAAGCGAGAAGGGGCTGGTTTACAATCTTCCATGTGGAAGAGACGAATAAAGTCACAAGCATACTTAGACTAGGAAAGAAATATTCCATCTTTGGTTTGCAAGACTTGGAGACCAAGAAAATAATGCAAATGTCCTAAGTCTGACATTTCAAAATTTTGCTTAAGACTAGATTTCACATGGGTTATAAGTTTAGGGTCACTACCAGTAAGGATAAGATCATCAACATAAAGAACGAGTATGATGAGATGGTTTCCTACTTTCTTGGTATAGACATTGGAGTCAGAATGGCATCTAGAAAAACCAGTGTCAAGGAGAAAGCTATCCATTTTGGCATACCAAGCTCTAGGAGCTTGCTTAAGGCCATATAAAGATTTATTAAGGAGACAAACAAGGCTAGAGTTATCCTGAACATATCCAGGAGGTTGTTCCATGTAAATTTCCTCATGTAAATCACCATGTAAGAAGGCAGACTTGACATCTATTTGATGGACTTCCCGGTTATGTAAGGCTGCAAGGGAAAGAACAAGGCGGATGGAGTTCATTTTTGCTACAGGGGCAAAGGTTTCATTGTAATCAATCCCTTCAACTTGGGAAAAACCTTTCTCAACTAACCTTGCCTTAAGTCTTTCAACACTTCCATCCGATGCATACTTAGTTTTGTAGACCCATTTACATTTGACAAGTTTTCTTCCTTTTGGAAGAGGAACAAGATCCCAAGTATCGTTCGCCATTAATGAACGATATTCTTCATCCGTAGCTACATCACAATCTGGATTTCCTGAAGCTTCTGCAAAAGTTTCTGGATCATGATTCTCGGAAACTTGAGCCAAAAGAGAAGAGGCTCACTGAAACTGAGAACGTGTTCGTCGTTGATCTCTAGGATCACCAGCAAGATCACCAGCTGATTCACATGTTGAACAGACCCATCGAGGAAGTATTGGTGCTGGTGCAATTGGAGGAACATGAGCAGGTGGAGGTGGATTTTTGTTCTCACTGTCATCATCAGAAACTGGAGTTGGAAACCTGTCAAGGAAGCTAGAACAAGAAGAAGAAGAAGGCACAATCATTGAATCAGGCTCGCAGACCAAAGATGGCACACCCACCAAGTTAGGCTCGTAGGCCTAGAGATTTTCATCAAATTTAACATCTCTTCTATTAATTATATCATGTGAATGGGGTTGAAGAAGTCTATAACCTTTTACATCTTCAGAATATCCAACAAATATGCACTTTTCACTTTTAGGCTGCAATGCTTTCCGTTTTTCATCCGGAATGTGAGCCCATGCTTCACAACCAAACACACAAAAGTGATTTACATCTGGTTTAATTTTACTCCATGCTTCTTCCAGCGTTATACCTTGTAAAACTTTAGTGGGTGTGCAATTAACTATGTAATTTGCACAATTTATGGCCTCAGCCCAATATTGAAGACTTAGTCCCTTAGATTGGATCATACAATTAGCCATTTCTTTTAAAGTGCGGTTCTTTCGTTCAACTACACCATTTTGTTGTGGTGTATATGGAACAGTGTGCTGTTGTTTGATTCCTTGTTCAGTGCAAAAAGTAGTGAACTTGTTGTTAACATATTCTCCTCCATTGTCAGATCTTAACTTAATAATTTGATGACCAGATTGTTTTTCAACAAGGGCCTTGTAGGCCAAGAACATGTTAAATACTTCGCTCTTAAGTTTTAGGAAGTAAACCCAAGTGCGTCTGGAGTAGTCATCAATGAAAGTTAAGAAATATTTGAAACCATAAAAGGAAGCAGATGGAAGAGGGCCACACAAGTCACTATGCACAAGCTCCAAGTGAACCAAGGCATGCTAAGAGGCATGTTTGTCAAAACTATCCCGATGATGTTTTCCGAGTACACAACCGAAACAAACACCATCCTTGTAAGATACCAGCGGAAGACCAGTCGCCATATTGTCTTTACATAGTTGTTGCAATGAGTGATAATTTAAGTGACCAAATCCCTCATGCCAAAGTTTGCTCAAGTTATCACTATGAGCAACAAAAATTGAAGGTAAAGGTGATGACCCAAAGTTGTTAAATTTGTACAACCTGGTAATATCATCAACAGTTCCAGTAGCAAGGACATTTTGAAGATTTTTAAAATCCTTGATTACAACTTGGTGAGGTGTAAACGTCACATTTTTACCTTCACCTAAATGAGTAATTTGATAGACTAATAACAAATTGCAGGAAATTTTTGGAACACATAGTACATCACTGAAATGACCATTTTCTACTGGAACTGTTCCAAATCCTACAACACTTAGAGATCTATCATCACCAACAAATATTTGTTTGGTGTTACATTCATGCATAGTACAAAAGATGGATTTATCCTTAGCCATATGATAAGATGCTCCATAATCAATGAGCCATTCAATTGAAGTAGAAGAAGAAGATGGAGTATAAGAGTAACCAGAAGCACAAAGTGCATGTCCATGAGAGGTAGATTCTGAAGAAAAATCTAGGCTGATGTGGTGCTTCTTCATTGCTGCTTCCAAGGCTGTCATCTTCTTAAAACACTTAGATTCATCATGATTATCTTTTCCACAAAAATTGCAATGACGCTCAGTCTTCTTTCTTTTTTGCTTGGATCATTTGTCATTTTTTAAAGAAGTTGACTAAGAGGGTTTGGGACCCTTGTTGTTTTGCTTATTATTGCGAAAATTCTGTTTCTTGGGAGGCTTGGACTTTTCTTTATGTTGGGATAATAAGGCTTTCCCAGATGTATCTGCATTGTTAATTATTCCAATATGAATGAGCTTATCTTGCTCTCTAATTAAGGAATCACAAAAGGATTCAAGGCTAGGCTCTTGATAGCTAGCTGCAGTTAAGGATTCTTTCATGGAGTAGAATGTAGATACAAAAACAGAATACGTAGGTCCAAGTTTTGAAAGAATATGATAAATACATTGTTTGTCTTCTTTCTTAATCTTGTATTCTGCACATAATAGTCTAAGAGTTTTATACTTTCATAAATAGTCTTGAATGCATGAAAAATCATTTGGATTCAAGGAAAACGACTCATTCTCAAGTTGATGACCCCGAATTTCATTGTGTTTACCAAACACAGATTCCAATTTTTCCCAAGCAAGATTAGGTTCATCAATTCCAGATATGTGGAATCGCAAATCAGTAGAGATTGACATCCCAATCAATCCACGAGCTTCATCACATATATTTGCCCATTTAATTTTCTTATCATCATCAGTTGGTTTTGTTTCTTTCCCTGAGGTTATCCTGAAAAGTCCCCTACTTCGCAGAACATCCTCCATATAAGATTTCCATGAGAAATAGTTAGAACTTGTAAGTATAATATCACAAGGGGAGGCCATACTATAAAATAATGGCTGAAAGAACAAAAACTAACTATCTGGATGTAAAGAGCTCAAAAAAATATGCAGTTTAAAAAAAAAAATTTACTTAAAACGGATTATGGATGATGAAGTTATGCTTGATCAAAGAAAATGTTGAAGATGTCTCCAATAGTGACGTGGCAGATATTAACTTGACCAACTAAAAAAAAGAAGCCCCTGCTTCCCAAGATCAACCTTTGACAATCACTTTTACAATAAAGTTGCTTTGAAGTGAATCACTTTTGTAGAATAAGTGATGTTCACTTTTACAATAATGTG
>LPNX010725914.1:284311-299086 GCA_001517045.1 Pseudotsuga menziesii
TTTTTTTTTCCACACAATGGAGTTAGATCTTGGTTAGTTTATCCAAAAAGTCTATGTTTTCAAGTTTTCTCGCTATTTCTGATTTGTCGTGATCACACAAGGTGCACGACAAAGAGCATACATACAAGAGAAGACAAGAAAAAAAAATTCCCTTACTGTTTCTGATTCGTTGAGATCGCGCAAAGTGCACGGCAAAAAGCATACGCAGTCAGGGAAGGCAACAGTCCGAGACTAAAACAGAAAATATCTAATAATAAATTGATAAAATATAAGAGATTTTAAAAAAATCCGTCACTATAACATTATACCTTCAAATTTGCTGAAATGGGTGTTTCTGGAGCAAACGAAAATGGTTTTCAATGAAACGAAAACTATTTCCTAATGGAAACGATGGTCCAGATGCAATGGAACAGCTCCCACGGGCCACAAATGCACAGAAAATCCAGAACCAGAAACCCTTTCAAAGTTTCGGCAACACCGGTTCCAGATCTTGATCAAAATCGAAAGCAGTTCTTCATAAAAGCTATGATACCATGTTCGGGTACACAGGGTACTCCCAAAAAGACCGAACACCTTCATCAACCGCTTCACACAAATAGATCATAGATCAACACATCGATGTTTGTCACGTGGTTAAAACCCTCGAGAGAGAAACAGTCCACGGCCCCAGCCAAATAGCTACTTGGAGCAATTTATTATGCAAAAGAAAGAAAGTTACATATGAGCTTCTCATAATCGATCAACTAGCCAAGGACCCTCTATGCTCTTTAAATAGAGCTCATAGACCAATCGGGTGTTAAGCCACGGATCAATGGTAGGTATGATTTAAGAGAAGTTGAACCGTCAGATCACTCTATGTCTAGAACATATCGTGACCATCGGATTAGAATATTTACAAATACATACTAATGCATACCAAAGAAACACACTTTTACCTAACGGATATATTACACAAGTTGATCTTAACTAACTCCTAAGTGTCTAAATATCCTAACAAAACAGAGATAATGCAAAAAAATAACCAGATCGATACTCAAGAAAGTTTTAAAAGGGGCCCAAGAGCATTTTTTATTATATTATGCTTTCATTACAGAGCAAACAACTCCTTCAATAATAACTGTCCCTAATACCTATTAAATTCTATTTATAGACCTCAAGGGTCGGATTGACCATGTTACAAGTGGATTTCATTTGAGTGAAACTGAAATGTCTATTCACCCATGAGCCAACTCGTCATCTGCTGTAATTTCCTGGCTTCAAACGAAGATACCAACCTCTGTGGAACAAGGAAAACCTGACAGCACAAGGCAGGGGGGGAAATAGGGCTGAAGTGGTCATGTTTCAACACCATGGGTAGAAAGGGAGTAGAAGAGGAAGTTGCATTCCAGTTATCTGGATGGAAGATGCGAGCAGAGAAAAACTATAACAGAGATGCATAGTGCGTGAGAGGTATCTAAGGAGAAAAGGGAAATTCCAATGAAAGAAGAGAGAAATACAACATACAAATATGGCTCAGCAAAAAACAACATGCAATACCCATCTAGTGTGGACAAATTAAAAGTTGGAATTGAAGAAATCAATCCTACTATGCCACCGAGAGGGAATGCTTGGGTTGTTGAAGAGGGACAGGGTGCTAACTCAGTGTAGGAAATACTTCACTGAGTGATGGAAAAGAAATGTCAAATGAACATAAAAAAAAAAGATGGAATGGCACTGCCAATGAAATCCATCGAACCCAGATGAGACTATCTCCAATTCTACCAATTTCCCATTCCGGCCTTTGGTATCACCATGTTGGCAATTTTTTCTTCGCCATCCATGAGAGGGGAAGTAATGACGTTGAAGAGCTTAGTTTTTGTGCATATAAAAAACCATAAATGAGGTCCAAATGATATTTGCCTCAGTAGGAAGCTCTATTTATTCACTAAATATTACAAATGCTATCATGAGTTCGGGATTTTCATGATGTAGTATATATCTATAACTTGGGATTAATGTGATCTGTATATAATTCCATTATCTCTTGGAGACCGCGAAAAGTCACTTAAACGGTGATATGAAAGCTTGCAAGGGGAGGAGAATCTAAGATGTGAAATATGTTGCAGTTGAAAGATTTGGTCTTTGGAGTGCATGATATTGATGATGATTTAATGATTAACCAAGCTATTTCATATATAATGATTAAGCAACAAGGATATCTTTATACCATCATAAGAAGGCATCGATAAAGTGACAAATGTCAAGTTTACACACTATGGGATAACTTAAAGCTGACAACAAGTGAGGGTCTGTGAATCCGATGGATTTGCATGATGGATTGAATGTACCCAGGATCAGGCGGTCTAGATGAAGGCAGGTTCTAGATCAAGGGTCTTTGTTGATTCCATTGAATTAAATTCAAATAAGGATAAGAAGTTGATCCACGATGAATATAACTATAGAAGAAAATGAAATGTATGTGGTTCAAGATCGGCAGATGAATGAAATCTCTCACCATGGATGAAATGTCCCAATGAACATGGTACAGAAACGACATTCCCATGTATGATATGTTTTTTCTGACTGGTAATTGAGTCCCCAGACACCATTCGCAACATTCTATAGGTCAAGATTATGTTCCTAGCATTGTCTATTGTCCCAACTCTGAGGATCCATCATGAAATTTAGATATTTGAAACAGTAAATATTGCCTCTACATGAAACAAAGAAACGCGGCCAGCCGAATTTGTTCTTATCCCACCTTTAGCATTTGCGAAAGGGCAAGGAAGGTCAAGTCCAAATTCCTTGACCCACCCGGGAAACAACGCAGGAGAACACCTAAGGTCTTATCCATGGCTAGTATGATAATTGAATATCAGAGGAGATGACTTGACTGGACTTTCCGCAAGGAGTGAAAATCTTCACTCACTTATCAATTGTACTATTGTTATGATTGCTAGTTGTCATGTGTGCAGCTATGCTGGTAAGGTCTTTTTGAATCTGTCTGGCTCACCCTATATAGCGCCACCGTCCGGAGCTACTGAAAAACGAGGATGAATGAGCACTGAGAGAAAGGCCAAAAGTACAATGGTTGTATGGCTCCACAAGCTCATTTGTCAGGGGGTACTAATGGTTGGCGAATATGAAATTATTTTCCTTTATCATCCTCGTTGTCTGCACTAGGAAATTGCCAACCATCGGGGCCTGGATGTGATGCACTTTGAATATTACCGAATAAGAATACTTCCAGCTGCACAATACAACGTTGTTCCTATCTCTGGAGTGTGTCCTTAGAAATACTCGAAGAGGTCATGGCTTCCAAAGTCCTCCTGCATGGGGACCATGTTCAACGACAAGTAGTTGGAGCGAATTCTCGTACTGGGGTGGCAGCTTTCCGAAGTCTTCATCACCTCATTTGTAATTCCCACTTACTAATTTTCTCTAAGATGGTGACGAGGTTGAGGACATACTCCACTGTATTGCCTGTTGGAGAGCCTATTTAATGGGAGGTGAGGAGAACAAGAATGCTTGTCTCCAAGAACCCTCACACAAAAATGTTACTAGCACATAGGGAAAAATGTGGACAAGGATAAGCAAAAAAAGCACATAAAGTCCTTTGGCAGTAGGAAACCACGCAGAAAGGCACTATTGAGCATGAAACACACAGGCATGGAAGGACAAATGGCTGAATCAATAGACATACAAGTGGTTGATCCCAGTGTGGTTATTGCATCCAACGTTATACCTTTCTGTAATTGTATGCTAATAGAGTTGCAAATTCATTATAATTAATATATTTCACAAGAGTTTGAGCGTTTCGGGGTTTCAAACCATAATCATATCATAATATTAGTTGGTTAAGGTTTGTTTATCATTAGTTTATTCCAAAACAGTGTTTGCTTATAACAACAATCTTAATAGTTTATGGTTAAACTTGGGATCATAATAATTTAGCTACAGTTCAGGATCATTTGGACTTTGAACGAAATGGAGAATTATAGATGTGATGTTCAACTTGGTTTTGAATTAGCTAACTATCTCAACATTGAGGAATTGCTAGAGATTTGGAGTAGATGGCTGGATTTCCTTGGATATTAGTTTGATTTAGATTTGTCAATCTGAATTTGATGGAAATCTACTTTTTATAATAGTGAATTTTTGGAAGGCAAAAATTTGGACAAGACTTTGGAAATACCTCTGTTTAATTGAGGTTTTGTAATTTTGTGCAAATCTATTTAATATAGTAATGATATTTTTTTGTCTCTTTTTTTTTATTTGATTAAGTTTCCTTAATGAATAATGAGTTTTCTTGTTTCAGATGATTCAATATTACTATTAGTATTTTTTGATCAGTTAGTACATTTATTCACAGCCTTGTTATTGACTCATGTACTAATAAGCTTTTAATAGAGCTTATTTTATTAAAATATGTATCCTACAATATTGGTACATAATGAACTTTAATGGATCATATTTTCGCACCATGAACATGATTACCTCAAATACTACATGAGAAAATACAATAACTACTTGCTTACTATCTTAATCTATCTATAAATTTACATATCTTACTTTTTCTTTAAAAAAAAACAACTTACTCTATCAAAGTTATTTTACGATAAGAAAATAAAATCATTGTTCAATAAAGTAACTAGATTAAGTATTATAATAAACATATTATCCATCATCCATCAATAAAAATACATATTCTTAATATAAACATGTAAATCATACCACTCTATTTATATTAAAATAAACATTAAACAACTGTATTACTTCTTGCGAAAGCAATAGAGTTGTATTCCTTCTTACTAAAGCTAAGACGTACACAGTTCTCAGGCAAGCGTAGAAGCTTAATTGTCAAATGGATGTAGCTTGGGTGGTTGGGATGAATGAATGTTACTCTCCCCACCCAGGTTCTACTCTTGTAAGTGACATGATGCTCTTGTGAAGCCCTTTGTAATAAACGTTCTGAATGATGAGCTGGCCATACCTTTATTCAGTTTGAATATCAGGTATTGGGATTTTCCTTGGAGTAGCCCTCTAACAAATGGTGAACCACATTTGAAAAAAAAAAGCGTAGAAACTTAATTCCATGGAATGTAAGAACAATGGTCAATTTCAAGAAAAAATAGAAGCACCATTAAAAGTGAAGGTTTCTTCTGGAGAAGTTCTGAACCTGTAACCTTTTTGGAGAACGAATATACATTCTATTGTTTTTTAAGCTAAAAAAATAACAAATTAATAAATTGTTATCCCGCAACTTTATTTCCACAATGTACACACTTTTCCTTCATCACTTCCTCACTTTCGCAATTTAATGGCATTATTGATAATAATGATCCAAACGAAAATGGAGGCTATGGAAATGCCAATCTGGTATGTGAAAATATCCAAAGATGCCAGCAAAATAGAAGAAAGATTGAAAAAAGTTCTGCAAACATTTGATTTATTTATCATAGTAGGGTTTTTAAAGTAATTACATTTTTGTAAAGATTATAAATAATAATGTTCCGCATTTGCAATCCCACATCCCGCAATGCGGGTTGCAAGAGCTTGAAATTTACTATCTGCAAGTTTTCCATCCTGCAACTCGCATCCCTCAATTTCGGAATGCGAAATGGAAAAATTGCAAATAATAAATTTCAAGCTCCCACAGCCCGCATTGGAGATGCTATCTCAAAGATTCCTTGATATCATGCCCATAGAGGGATATCGATTTCAATGGGAAGAACTCCTTGTAATCTCAATGGAATCGTTGTGCAATTAAGTGGTTTTGATCCTTTGAAGGATTTCATCGGTGGACTTTTGTCTAAATATTCCCTTCCCCATTTATTAATCAAATCCATGGTAGCTCTCAAATGATGTACTACTGATTTTTCTTGTGCAACTGTCTTGTAATGGTTAACTTTCAAATAATATTTTTTTTAATTAAATTATTTATTGTTTTATTTTTATTTTGTAATAACACAATATATATTACCGTCCACCATGATATTTAAGTATTTTGATATAACTTGCAATGCATCATTTATAAATATGAAGTGATTTATGTTTTCCGAAATACAATTCAAGATACATTATAAATTGTCCTTCAACTTTATTCAGCATCTCGAATCCCTAATCCCGGGAGCTTGAAATTCATTATTTGCAAGTTTTTCCATCCTGCAACCCGCATCCCGAAATTTCGGGATGCGGGTTGTGCGATGACACACAATACTTACAAAACTGCTCTCGCATCCAACACTCAGAAATTTTTTTGGATACGGGTTGCAGGTTGCGGGATGGAAAACTTGCAAATAATAAATTTCAAGCTTCCGCAACCCGCATTGCGGGATTCTAACACTGTATGCAATATATGGTGTAAAACCCTAGTCTTTTTGTTTTTTTAGTTATATTGGACTATTTGTAAAGCTTGAAGGCTAGAAATGGTGCAGATACATGACAGACGATATGATTAGAAAATCGAACTCCCAACACTACAAAATTACAGAAATTGTATCATGTTTTAATTATATAATTTTTCTAGCTCATGCTTTTAATTACTTCTTTTAATTACTTCTCGTTGTTGTGCAGCATGGCTCCACACAAACACTTATGAATCGTATTATTGCAAAAAATAAACAAGAGAAATTTTGCGGTCTGAATGGTGTGCTGCAATTATTTTACGGCCATTCAACAAGGTCCCTCCGTCATTGCTAAATTTAGCGGCCTTATCCATGATCCACTGCAAAACGTTCTCCATCCCTAAACCTGGTTTCGCCCCTCCAAAGGTGAAAATTTTTTGCTTCCTACCTGCATTTTAGCGAACGAAGTTCATACTATTGCCAACCAAGTTGACTTAATATAAATATTCCTAATTTATGTTTATATAGTGCATATCTTATTAGCATATTTTACTCCAAAAAAATGTTTTTGGTTAAGGTCAAGTACACCATCTTAAAATAACTTAGGTCTTTAGCATCTTTTCAAGTATGATTTATTTAAAAAATATTTTTTATTAAATTAAACATAAATGATTAGAAATAAAGTTAAAAATTGCAATATATACGTATGATTTATTTAAAAAATATTTTTTATTAAATAAAACATAAATGATTAGAAATAAAGTAAAAAATTGCAATATATATATGTATTATATAAAATAAACATTTGTCTACATTTTTTAATGACTTCTTAATAATCCTCGTTGGAATTTCCTCTAACATCGTGCACATGGACGGATATTGATTTCAATGGGAAGAACTCCTTGTAATCTCAATGGAATAGCCGTGTAATTAAGTGGTTTCGATCCTCTGAAGGATTTCATCGGTGGACCTTTGTCTAAATCTTCGAGAATATATTGTGTTTTCTTGATTTTTGTAGCGTTTTGCATCTTATTTGGTGGATTCTATCGGTCGACTTTGCAGTACTATTTGGAAACGGAGGCATTTTCCGTTTTTACTACCTGGTTGAACTTTATCGGCAACGATGAAAGTTACGAAGGATATTAAGGGTGATGATGGCAAGAACGGAACGGACAAAGAACGTGTGGAAAGCGAGGTTCTGTCCCCCGGTCTGAACGTGAAGGAAACTAAAACGACAGGCCCATGAGCTCCTCCCAGGAATAAAATGGTTTTGTATGTGCATTTTACAATACCGTCTCACCGTTTTGTTCAGTGGTTCCACGATGCTGCCCGAAAAATCCCAAGTGGCCATTTACCATAGACCAGCCGAGAGCCCAATTCTCTATATATACTTCCTCCTCCTCCTTGTTGCGTCGTGTAGAGTGTTTTCTGTTTTTGATTGCCCCTTATCTGCAGTTAGTCGGTTTGCATTTGATAAATATATTTATTGAGTATATATCATTCCCACAGTTTCAGTCGTGCATATATCCCAAATTGGGTCGCGAGTTTCGCTGAATGCTAGATATGTCTGGCAGTGCTATGGTTGTGCCCATGCAGGGGGCATCTTATAATTTTCTCAAGGTTAGTCAATGTTATATACTCGTGTGTATATCCGTCTTGACAATCGAGATTTAGGGCTATCACCGGTAAATTGTATGTATATATTCAGTGGAGTATGGGGCGGGGTTGGGGATTTACCACCGGATTGGATTTTGTGACACAGATGGTTACTGTTAGACATATGATTTATGTACTTTTTGAAATTACGGTTAGTTTCTGTGTATGTGTTTCAGGTTGTGGGAAATGGCAATTGTGCTACTACTCCTGGTGTGGCTCTAAGCTTGGGCCAGTGTCTCTCTACAACAAAGACCCTCCGGTTATTCAAGAGACCTGAAGAATGATTATGCTCTGTTCAAGGATCTGAGTGCCGATTCAAGGAGAACAGACAAAGATGAGGCCGGGAGTGTGACCGAGAACGAAGACCCGAACTCGTTGCCTGTCGTTTTGCTCTATTTGATTCCACATCTTGAATCTGGAATCCCGCATCCTGCGATACGGGTTACAAGAGCTTGAAATTTATTATTTGCAAGTTTTCCATCCCACAATCAGCATTCCGAAATTTTGCATTCTGAAATTTTGGGATGCGAGTTGCAGGATGACACACAATATTTGCAAAAATGCACTGCATCCCGCATTCGGCAACCCGCATCCTATTAAAACTAAATAAAACATACCTGAAAAAAGATGAGTTCCTGTAACAGTACCTAATTGTTTCACTTCTCTTCATACCTTCTTTGTGTTGTCCTGCCGAGATCAATTACCTTGCCAATGTCGGCTTCAGATTTCCGGCAAAGTGTTTGATCCAAGCTCCTGCTATCTCCACCCAACCAAAAAAACCCAAAACCCAACTAAAATACAAGATTTTCCTCGCTAACTGCTATGGGTGTTTTTGGGGGCTCACTCAGATTTATATATTCTTTTCTTTCAGGCTACCAATTTTTGCTACATTTCTTTTATTGTGTGACTGCCTATGAAGAATCATCCTCAGCGATTCATTCAAGCTGCAAAACCTGTTGTGAGAAGCTGTTCTAAGCAAACAATATTCATATGGACTTAGCCTGAGTGTTTTCAGAACATAGTTAAATTGGACATGCCATGGTACAGAATAAATCCTAAGCGTTTTTAACTCTATGCCGGCTTCTTTTGTCTTTGCCGGATCACGGATATACCAACCGAAAATTTTGACCATGGAAATTTTAACTTGCCAATCACCATGTGATACGTGTCAGAATGTTAATCGGAAAGGAGACGAGGAATCTTTGAGACTACGTCTCCATAAAGAAAACGCCTTCAGCCACGTATATTCGACTTACTAACTCATCCTCCCATGAATGAAATTATTGCCTCACAATATACTTATAATTTATACCTTACCAATCTTCTTACCATTTTGGGATAGCATATAAAGCAGGTCTGGTAAAAATGACAATTGACAATTGGAAATACGATTATGGCTACTTAATGCTTAGCATGGTAGGGTGACACTTAACCATTTTTTTAACTAAAACAATAAAACAATAATTTATATATTTGAAGGAAGGAAGGAAGGGGAGTGTTGCTTTTAACATTGTTATATGTCATTATTTGTGTACTGGTGTATATGGTTATGCAGGAATAAGAGTATTTTTGAAGACAAGTCGGCCATGATCCTTGATACTCTGCACCAAATTAATTACTTTATGCACTACTATCCAGTTCCAGGTATCAAGACAAAGTCCAAAAATATTGGAATTGCTCCAGTTATGGTATTTCCCTGTGGCTTTTTTTATGGAGCTGCTGCAAAGTCGAAGGGTGGGGTGGGGATCTTTATTGCCATCAATAGTACTCATTCGCTCCCTTTCAAGCTTGGCTGTGGGCCTTCAACAAATACTAGAGCAGAGCTTTTGGCGTTGTGGACTCTCCTAGTGGTGGCAAAGAAGATGGGTCTTCCATTAAAGAAAATTTATGGTGACTCTTTGGTGGTCATAAACTGGGCCAACTATAAATTAGACTTATCCTCTATTGATCTTGATCATTGGTGTGATAATATCAAAAATATGATTCTATGCTCATCAGGCATGGACATTAGTCATGTCTACCGAGAGCACAACCAGAGAGGGGATTGCTTATCCAAAGATGCCTTGTATTTATCACCCGGTCACCGTTCTTTTTCTGAATATTTTGATGATACCATGTGTATGAGTGGTTCTACTCAGTGCTTTTGAGAGCTTGTGCCGGATTTTTAGACTCCCCCTTTTTGTCACTGAACTTTTTCCTTTATTAGATCTTTTTGGCATGAGGAGTGACATCTATGGATCAGCAGCTCTAGTCTCTTCTTGTGCTCCTGATTTCATGTGGTCATTTTTGTACATCAGGAAACACTTGGGTCCTTTTCTTTCTATTCTACCCATCTCGGCTTACTTCTGGAGTCTTTTCCCTCTTGTATTGGTACTTTTGGTTGGCTGCTTAAGCCTCATCCCTGATACTTTGCAGAGCTCTTGTAATTTCCCACTAAGGGAGGCACTTCTGATGCCCTTTGATTCAATATGAATATCAAGGTCAGGCTTTTTTCATCTGAAAAAAAAAAACAACACTTACAAACCACTAAAACATCAAATAAACACTTATAAGATGAGTAATAGTGAGTTATGTGGGAGTAACAACAAAGAGTCACCTACAGAAAATGAGTAACAACAAATTATTTTAACAAGATTTTGATGACCCTTGTGTTCATAAACTTATCACGATACTATGTTTCAACACTTAGACTAATTCAACTCATTTACACTCAAGAATACAATTCAAAAAACTAACTTGCTTCAACAAAATAACTTCAAAATAAATATGAGTTTACAAACTCATAAAACAAAGCCTAAACTAACAAAACAAAATTAGTTTGTTTTCTATTAAACTCAGTAACTTCGATCTAATTGATTCATAACTTCAAAACATGATTACATATATACATACATTATGGGATTAGATAATTAATTGAATTTGGCCCTTCGTTGCATCTAAAACAACATTAATCCTTCATAAATTAATACTCTATTTCATTGAAATTCAACAGGATGATATAATCAAGAATGTATTGGCCCTTCAGAAATTCAATGGATGAATATAATTGCCAGTGATGGTTCTTCAAGTTCTGAGAAGTCAAAATTATGATGGCAATGCCCCTTTAGAGATTGATGTGATACGTTGCCCCTTTCACAAATTCAAGTAGTTGCAAAATAGGTCAGTGGATGGATTTTCAAAATTTGATAGCTAATTCGGTGTGGCGGTCGAGTCTTTTCAAGTTCTTGGTGGCCACAAACTTGTTAGTGAAATAATCACTTACTAGCATACTCCACCTTAATTATTTTACCCAAAAAACAAAATTATTATCAATGCCGTAACAACATTTAGAAGTGTTATTACATCATATAAACTTCTATGTTTTCTCTGTGAAATTCAAACAGCTCATTTCCCAAAGGTTTTGTAAACAAATCTGCAAATTGATCTTCTAATGTACAAAACTCAATACTTATTTCATTATTTTATCAATTCTTGAATAAAATGATATTGTGTATCGATATGCTTACTTCTTTTATGATAGACATGCCATCTTTGAAAGTTCAATGGTTGATTTATTATCACAAAAAAACTGAGTTGGTTCTTCTAGTTCATGTTGCAACTCAGAAAGTGTTCTTCTCATCCATACAATTTGGCATGCAACTATTGTTGCCACAACATACTCTGCCTCAGCAGAGGATAAAGTCATTATGGGATGCTTCTTTGAATCCCGCGCTACTGTTCCCGATCCAAGACTGAACACATATCCCGATGTGCTCTTTTAATCATCTGGAGAGCTTGCAAAATCATTATCAATCACTATCTAATCAACTCAAAATATGATTTTGGTGTATATTGGATACCAAAATTTGACGTTCCAACAATGTATGTTAGGATCATCTTTCCAGCTTGCTAATGTGTACTCTTCAAAGACTCCATAAATCTCAAAAAACAAACTTACTCCAAAAACTATATCAAGCCTTGTTGTAGTCAAATACATGAGACTTCCCGCCAGTCTCTTATATAACATTGGATGAACATTTGACCATTAATCCTTCTTGCTGAGTTTTGTTCCTATTGCAAGTGGAGTTACAGATGGATTACAATTCACCATCCTAAATCTTCTCATTATATCCTTTGCATACTTATATTGACTGGTAAAAATACCATCTTCAGATTGGGCTACTTCAATACGAAGAAAATATTTCATCATTCCTAAATCATTCATCTCAAACTCTCTTTTCATGGTTGTTTTAAAATAATCTATTGAAATATCTCTAGTGAAAATCAAATCATCAACATATAAGTAGACTATCAACATTTTACCTTCTTGATGTACCTTTGTATACAAGTTTGGCTCACTTGGACTTCTGTTGAATCCTTCTTTATTCAATTACTCATCAATCTTGTTATACCATACTTTGGTTGTTTATTTCAATCCATACAATGTTCTCTTTAACATGTAGAACCTGTCTTCATGTCCATCAATTGCATACCCTGTAGGTTGTTTCACATAAACCTCTTCTTGCAAATATCCATCTAAAAATGCATATTTAGCATCCATTTGATGCACAGTCTATTTATTATGAATAACAATAGTTAACACCATCCTTGTTGTATCAAATCTAGATACATGTGTAAAATTCTCATTATAATCAACATCGGGTTGTTGACTGAACCCCTGAGCTACAAGTCTTGCCTTGTGTTTCTCAACTTCACCATCAACATTCAACTTAGTCTTATAAATCCATTTAACACCAATACAATTTTTGTTATTAGGAAAATCTACAAGATCCCAAGTATCATTTCTTTATATGTTATCAATTTCCTTATCCATAGATTTTACCCAAACTTCTTATTTAACAGTGTCATGAAAATTTGCAGGGTTGAATGCAATCAATGCAAAATTTGAAACTTGATCTACTTCTTCAATTTGCTCATACTTTTTTTACCTCTTACTATGTTTCTTAATGAAGCTAATGTAGGATTTGATTTATTACTTACCACTGATCATGTTACTTGCTGTCCACCAACACTTGATGGTTCATCGTGCTCTTGAGTTGTGGGTGTTCTATACTGCAATGGGTTGAGTCTTGTAGGATTTCTTGCTACAGGTGTTAACGTATGCGGAATCAACTGTCCACCCTATACGCCTTGCTCATCTCCATCATTTTCCGTGTGTGGAGTTAGAACACCCTTTGCAACCAATCTGTCTATGCTTCCATCCCAAGCCTCCTCTTCCTTAAACACAATGTCTCTGCTTACAAGATAATTCTTGTTGATGGGATTATCGAGTCTATATGCCTTAGACTCTTCATTGTATCCAACAAAGATACACATTTCACACACACGCAAAACTCCTCAAATGATATATGTTGCTACTCTTACCACTCCATGCTTCCTGGGGAACTCAGTCCTTCACACTCTTAGTTGGGATTATGTTTAAAATATATACTGAGAAAGTAACACTACAACAAAAACTGGATTTAGTGTCGAATTTAGCGCCGGATTTTAGTGTATTTTTTTCATAATTGTGGTGAACAATTCGGCACTAAACCAGGCGCTATTGTACATTTTCATAAAATGTCGTCTATTGCATCTTTTTTTTCGTCCTTTTTAACATCCATTTTTGTGTCCATTTTTGCACCCAATTTTTTGCATCTAATGTTACGCCTTTATTTGCGCCCAATTTTTCAACTTCTATTGCATCTTTTTTCACGTCCTTTGTTACATCCTTGTTTGCACCCAGTTTCACGCTCATTTTTGCATCCAATGTTGCGTCTTATTTTGCTCCTAGTTTTTCATCGAGTCTTGCACCCAATTTTGCACCGTGTTTTACATAAAATTATGTGTCCAATTCTGCATCTAGGTTTGCATCCAATTTTAGGCCCAATATTGCATCTAGTTTTACATCAAAATTTACTTATAATGTTGCATCCCCATTTGCATCTAATTTTGTATCTTGTTTTACGTCTTTTTTTGTATCCATGTTTGTGCCAAATGTTTCATCTCGTTTTACGTCATATTTTGCATCTAGGTTTGCACCTAGTGTTGCATCCCGATTGATGTCTTTTTTTGCATCTATGTTTGAGCCCAATTTTGCACCCATTGTTGCGCCTAGTGTTGTGCCTAGTTTTGCGTCCATGTTTGTATCTAATATTGCTTCTAGTTGTGTGTCCAATGTTGCATCCCATCTTGCATTTAATATTACGTCTAGTTTTACATCCAATGTTTTGTCCCGTCTTGCATCTAAAATTGTGTCTCGTTTTAAGTTTTTGTTTGCGCCAAATGTTGCTTCCAGTTTTGCACCCGGTGTTACGCCTAGTTTTATGTCCATCGATACACCATATTTTGTGGTCAATTTAATGTCCAATTTTACATCTAGTTAGGAATCCACTTTTTCATCTATTGTTGCATCTAGTTTTGGACCTATTATTACATCTAGTTTTGAGTCATTAATTGTGTCTAGTGTTGAGTCTCTTTTTGCATCCAATTTTGCGTTTAATGTGACATCCATTTTTGTGTCCACATTTACGTCTGACATAAGGTCGTATTTTGTGTCCACTCTTTTGTTTGGTGTGACATCCACTTTTACATCATGTTTTGCATTTAGTATTGCATCCATCTTGCACTACTAAATTTGTTACCTTTAAAAATACATTACAATATCATTAGGGCATGGAGGAATCGAACCACCAATCTCCTGCTTGTAAAGCAAGTGCTCTTCCATTGAGCTAGCACCCTCTAAGAATCAGGAAGAGGAGCAATATTAACACATAGATTTCATCATTTGTAATTCTAATAAAAGACAATAAGA
>LPNX010725914.1:316169-339836 GCA_001517045.1 Pseudotsuga menziesii
AGTGGAACAATTTCAATATTATGTTTCCCTTGTGGTTTGAATTTTGTACTTTGGTGGGGTGTTTTAGAATAATCCCACTTGTTATGCATGCTTTAAATGGTAAACATATCCCATATGCTTTAAATGATGATGATGATGAACTACTTGACAATGACAGTGATGATGTTTTTAATGAAGACAATGATGGAAATGATGATGATGATCATCATCATCATCTTTGTCATTGTCATCATGATTATCACAATAGTCATCATCATCGGCATAATCATCATCCATGTCATCAACATCACCATTGTCCTTGACATCATCATCATGGTTATTGACATTTTCATCAGTTATTCATCATTACCTTTGGCATAAGAAATAGCATCTACCCAAAATATGTGATTAGTGGAAAAGGGTCATGGAGGACACACACGATTTATGCATGACAAATAACAACTTATTTCTTAAGATGATCAACATCATCATTCTGATTGTACTCATCATAATTGTCATCACCACCATCATCACCATTCATTTCATTGCCATCATAATCATCGGCAATGTCGTCATTGTCATTATCCTCATCATCATCATCATCAACATCATCATCATAATCGTCATCATCATTATCATTGTCATCATTCTCCTCATTATCAACAACATTATCATCATCATCATAACCATCCTCAATATCATAATCATTATCCTCATTTTCATCTTCAACATCTGGGTGTAAAACTGGATGCAAAAGTGGATAAAAACATGGATGCAAAAAAGGATGCAAACGTGGATGCAAAAGTTGAAGCAAAAGTGGGTGTAAAAGTAAGCACAAAAATGGGTGGGAATTGGGATGCGAAAAAAGTGGATGCAAACGTGGATGCAATAGTAGATGCAAAAAAAGACGTAAACATAGATGCAAAATGGGATGCAAAAAGGGATGAAAACGTGGGTGCAAAAGTGGACGAAAAAATGGATGCAAAAGTGGATGCAAAAATAGTTGAAATAAAACAAGATGCAAAAATAGACTCAAAACAAGATGTAAACTTTGATGCAAAACTTGGCGCACGAAGGGATGCAAAAAAAGAAGCAAAAGTGGATGCAAAAGTGGATGTAAAAAAGGATGCAAAAGTGGATGAAAATAAGGGCGTAAAAGTTGAGGCAAACATGGGCGTTAAAGGGGGCCCAACAAGAGTAGATGTACAAACTAGGTGCAAAATTAGGTGCAAAACTAGTCTCAAAACCTGTCGCAAAACCTGATGCAAAACTTGGCGAATAACTAGGTGCAAAACCCGGTGCAAATTATGCCACAATTTGCGCCAGATTTAGAAAAAGGATGCAAAAAACGACTAAAATAGCACCAACCCGTGAAATTGTGCCATTTTGTCCAAAAAATGAAGAAAAATACACTGAAAGATGGTCTAGACGCAAAAAAGGATGCAAAAAGAGATGCTAAATCCAGTTTTTGTTGTAGTGTAACAACGTCTCCCAATTTTCATTTGGAATGTGTTTTTTCTTCAACATAATTTCATCCATGTTCATAATGGTTCGATCTTTCTTTATGCTACTCTATTTTCCTGTGGAGTGTAGCGAGTAGTAAACTGTCTTTTAATTCCATGATATTCACAAAATTCCAAAAAATAATTTAACATATATTCACCTCCTATGTCTGATCTCAAGACTTTAATACTTCTTCCACTCCCCTTTTCAACCATGGTTTTAAAACTCTTAAATACTTCAAAATATTGATATTTCTGTTTCAACAAATATATCCAAGTTTTTTTTACTAAAATCATCTATGAAAGTCATAAAATAAGCATTACCACTCAAAGAAGGTGTTTGCATCAGTCCACACAAATCCGTATGTATCATCTCCAATGGTGTTTTTTCTCTATACAAAACCCTTGAAACAAAATTTGTTCTATGATGATTTCCTAATATGCAGCTCTCACACAAGCTTGTTGGTTGTTGAATACTGAACAACCCTTTAACCATCTACTTCTTCTGTAACAAATCTAGTCCACCAAAATGTAAATGGCCATACATCAAATACAACAACTATGATTGATCTAAACTCTTAGTTTTATAAGCATTCAAAGAGTTAGTCAAATCATTCCTCATAATAAGCAGAAACATTCCATTCTTTGTCATCTCTACTTTGGATATCAATTGCTTACTTGGATACTTTTCATAGATAAAACATACCTTGTTCTTCAAAAATGATTTTTACTTTTTCTCTAACAATTTTCCAATGCTTAATAAGTTACACATTAAACCTGGTACATAGTAAACATCATAAAAAATTTCTTCTTGTACCATTCTTGTCATACATAGAAACATCACCTTTGCCATTAACTTTTACCTTGCAGTCATTACCAAGTTTTACCTTAGACCGAATACTTATGTCAATATCAGAAAATAATCATTTATTTCTAGTCATATGGTTGCCACATCCATTGTCCAAAAACTACACATCACTTGAACTTTCTTATGTGACATTACAAGTCCAAAACACATCATTTTTTTCTCCCTTGGGCTCCCTTGTCGTGTGTGCAGACTGCTTTCCTGCATCTGCTTGTTTCTTCCAACATTTGTTAGAAAAATGCCCAAATTTCTTGCAATAATAGCATTGGAATTTAGATCTATCATACCTTTCATTTCTTGGTTTCCATATCCTATTACTACCCCCCCTTACACTAGGAGTATTTTGTTGCGACTTCTCCTCAGCTTCCAATTCATTTATGCCGGCAATGTGATCAATAGTTCGACCTCCTCTTCCTCTACTGCTAGATCTTCTTCTACCTCTGCCTCTAGTAACACGTTGTTAATATTTAAATGCATTTTCTAATGGAGTATCAAGGTGCATCCTTAATTCATGTGCAATCAGTGAACCAGTTAACTCATCAAGGCGCATACTTATTTATACTTAATTCATGTGCAATCAGCGAACCAGTCAACTCATCAAGGCACATTTAACTAAGGTCTTTAAATTCTTCTATGGGAACAACCAGAGCTTCAAATTTATTTGGTAAGCATATCAAGGGTTTCTCAATCACTCATTGGTATGGAAGTTTCTCACTATACTATCTCAACTATTTCACAATGTTCATGATTTGGGTCATGAAATTATCAATGGTCTCATTGTCCATCTTCAGATTTCAAAAGCCCCTTCTCAACTTCTACAACTTGACATTCTTTACCTTAGTCACACCTTGATAGCATTTTTTAAGAGTTTCCTATGATTTATTTAAAGACTAGACACTAGATATCTTCGAAAATATGGATTCACTTAGTCCCTGTTAAATAACACCAAGTGCTTTGTTATCCTTCTTCCTATTTTCCTTCAACATGACACGCTCAGAATTTGACAAATCTAACTCTGCAGCTTGATTGGCAAGCTTAGGATATCCAATCATAACAAACTCCCAAAGATATTTAGCACGCAGAATTTTTCTCATTTTTATAAACCACATGTCATAGTTTCTCTCTATCAACACTGGAATTTGTGGTTACACTACACTACTATTAGCAGCCATCACAAATCAAATTTTAAATCACTGTAAATAAAATGGACAGAAAGGGATCAACTATGCTTTGATACCACTGAAGAAAGGCAGAGGAGTGTTTCTTTTAGTAACAGCGACACTTACAGACCACTCAAATATCAAATCAACACCTACAGGATGAGTAACCGTGAGTTCTCCAAGAGTAACTGCAAATAATCACCTACAGGAAACGAGTAACAACAAATGGTTTCTACAAAATTTTGATGACCCCTACATTCATAAACTTATCCTGATACTTTGTTTCAACAATTAAACTAATTAAACTTGTCTACAATCAAGAATACAATTCAGAAAACTAGCTTGCTTCAATAAAATAACTTCAAAATAAATATGAGTTTACAAACTCTCAAAACTGAGCATAAATTAACAGAACAAGGATACTTTGTTTCCTATTAAACTCAATACCTTCAATCCGGTTGATTCACAACTTCAAAAAATTATTACATATATATATATTATGGGATTAGATCATTAATTGAATATGTCTCTTCGCTGCATCTAAAACAACATAAATCCTTCAGAAATTAATATTGTTTCATTGAAATTCGACGGGATGATAAAATCAAGACTGCATTGGCCCTTCAAATATTTAGTTGATGAATCTGATTATCGGTGATGGTTCTTCAATTTCTATCAGTGATGGTTCTTCAATTTCTGAGAATTCAAAATTATAATTTCTATCGGTGATGGTTCGACGCTACACCATAATTTGCTAGCTTTAAGAAACAGTTTAATATGATTCCACATAACTGAATTAGTCGTAACATAGTTGCTTCAATTAAGCATAGGTTTAATCGATATAATTATGAGTATCCTCTAGAGGTTAGGTACATTTTCAAACAATACGTGAAAAACAATTCCAACCACACACAAATCTAACATAGGTGCAATAGCTACCGAAAATTAGTTAGTATATATAAATAAATATAACATAGATTTATGAGAGAGTTAGCATTCCTTAAACCTTGGTGGATAGAGATATATATAAACATAGTTTTATAACTAATTTGAGAGCATTTCTATATCTGTAAGGTTCATATTCACATTTTCACAATGGCACGACCTATCACATCAACATGAGGTTGAGCTTGATTTTGTCGAATAGTTTAACACACATCCAACTAATGTCTCTAGCCGACATGATAGAATTTCCGGTTTACCTACAAGGTTACACCCTAATTGTAAGGAGAAAATAAATTGACAATTCAATTACGCCAGACTCAGTTTACCTAGCATAGATACATCGGATATGTATGAAGGTTAGGCATGCCTATTATGTGATCAAAATCAAATAACTAACCCCATAGTCAAGAATAATTCTTTGTATATCCAATATGTTTCGAATCAAATTCTTGATGACTCCATTCAATAGTAAATCTACGCTTCAAAATGTTGATGTATTTGTAACTTTGAAATGTATTCACTTGTATCTTTCATATTGTATTTTATTGTACCCCGATGGAGATGTTTGTTCCTCCGATCAGGAGAGTCATTAATATAATTAAGTCATGTAAAGTCATTGTGGTTAACCCTCCATTGTAATTCAGGGCATTAGACCCCACAGTTGAGTTATATTAGAGTTATTAGACTCTCATAGAGAAGTCGGCGATGTAGGGTAAATGTCAAGTGGAAATTAAGTATAAATAGAGAGTGAGCCTATCTATTTGGAACACACACTCAATCATTAATAGTGCATGAGTGAGAGAGGAGTATCTCGCACAAGTGAGAGAGAGAACAGCTGTCAGAGATCATCTTTGTACTTTTGGGTTTTACTTTTTCTATTGGTGCTCATTCTATCTCTGAGGAAGTCGCAGGGTTTTATCCTTTATGGTTTCCCTAAGAAAAAATCTTTGTGTCGCTTGTCTCTTGTGATTATTTTTGTGTATGTTATTCTCTCAGATAAGATCCTAGATCATATTGATTAAATGATAAAAATATAACATGGTATCAGAGCTAACCTGAGAAGAACACACTGCGCAGTTGCAAAAGCTAGGGCTTCTTAATTTTTGGGTTTCTCTCCATAGATCATTAGCAAAAGGAGGCTAGGCTAACTCTCCTTTGAAGAGCGCATCTTCCTATCGAAGCAAAATTTGATTCCAGGCATTTTCAGTTTTTGACCTATCACTATTGTGGGAAATTGGGGATTTTCACTGAAGTGGAATTTTTTAGTGAGCCCAGCATAGGATTTCTCTCCTCCTCAAAATCGAAATTTAGTGACCAAGATCAAAATTTTTGGTTGGGGAGAACTCCGGGAAAGCCAAACCCTAAGTTGACCCTGGACCAGAAAATCAGCTCCAAATCTAGTTCAGGGATCTCAAATTGGTAATATCTAAATCTTTTGTATTTCCATTTCAGGTTCTCATTAAATATGTCTCATCACACCATGGACATATACGATTTCACTTATTCTTGAAGAAAATGATTTGGACACCTACATAAGTGGATAGGTTCCAGTTTCAGAGGGACATGAGGCTAAAGCCTTACACAAGAAGAACTTGGTCAAGGCCAAAAGGATTATTGTTGATTCTATCAAGGATCACCTTATACCACATGTGTCTTCCTTAAAGACACCTAAAGAGATGTTTGATTCCTTGACCAAGCTATTTGAAGGGAAGAATATAAGTCAGAAGATGACTTTACGAAATCAGTTGACGAATGTAAATATCCAGAATGCAGAGACCATACAGTCATACTTTACAAGGGTCTCTCAAATCAAAGAACAACTTGAAGTTGTGGAAGAAGAAGTAGAGAATGGATCAATTGTGATGACCACCTTGAATGGTCTCCCTAGGTTATGGGACTCCTTCATTCAAGGGATTTGTGCTAGAAGAAAGTTAATCACTTTCAGTAGGATGTGGGAGGAATGCTCACAAGAAGAAGCTCAAATAGTAGCTCGAGAAGAAAATATGGAAAATGAAGATCAATATCTCACAATACACACCAAGAAAATCAAAAGGGGGAACAATCATCTCAAGAAAGGTAAGAATCCACACCAAAATTGGAAAGATAACCCTAGAAGATCTAGCATAGGTCTATCTAATGTCAGATGCTATACATGTGATGAGAAAGGACACTTCGCCAAAGATTGTCCCAGAAATAGAGGTGGCTCCCACAAGAACAAGAACAACAAAATAAGACATCATTTTCACACTGTAGAGGATGATAAACCTCCCAGGAAGAGAGTCAAAGAAGAAAGTGAAGATTCTCCAAGCGATGAAGAGTATGTTTTGATTTCTTCCCTCACAGGAACTGTTACACATGGAAGCAATGATTGGCTCATAGATAGTGGGGATTCCAAGCATATGGCGGGATTTAAAGAATCCTTTTTGAATCTGTCTGAACACGAGTCACCCCACAAAGTGAAACTTGGGGATGACTACCAGTACCCTATGAAAGGAAGTGGTGAAGCTTCCTATAATCTAGAATCTGGAAAATCTATGAAGAGGAAAGATGTCTTGTTTGTACCAGGACTAAAGAAGAATCTTCTCTCCATACTTGCATTGGATGTAAAAGGTATGAAGATTGCATTTATAGATGGCCAATTCCTTATGTGGCCAAAGGGAAAGACTATAGATGATGCAGTAGTGATTGGAGAGCAAGAGGGAGGTTTATACAAATTAAAGGGCCAACCAGAACAAGCTTTGGTCCATGACTCAGTAGAGGCAAGTGAACTTTGGCATAGAAGGCTTGCACATGTGCACTATATGGAACTACCACTTGCAAGAAAAGATGTTGAAGGTCTTCCAGAAATACAAGAAAAGCATGAAGGCATTTGCAAAGGATGTGTGAAGGGAAAGAACACAAATAAGACATTTCCAAGTAGCGAGAGAAAGGAAAAAGGAATCTTGGAAATTATCCACTCTGATGTCATCCAGCTCATTAAGTGGGTATGTATATTATGTTTCTTTCATTGATTTTTTCTAGGAAGATATGGATATATTTCCTGAAAAGAAAGGATGAAGTATTCAGTAAGTTCAAGGAATTCAAAGCCTTGATAGAGAACCACATAGAGAATAAAATCAAGACCTTTCGATCAGACAATGGCGTAGAATTCACATCAGATGAATTCAAGTAATTATGCAGAGATTCAGGGATTAAGAGGGAGTTGACCACTCCATATAATCCACAATAGAATGGAGTTTCAAAAAGGAAGAATAGAATTATTATGGAAGCAGCAAAGGCAATGCTTCATGATGAGGATCTTCCTATGCATCTATGGGCAGAAGCTGCTAGGACAGTTGTGTATGTACAGAATCATACTCTGCATAGAGTACTTGAGAACAATACACTAGAAGAATTCTTATCTAGCAAGAAACTAGAAGTAAGCCATCTCAAAATATTTGGCTTCCCGGTGTACATACACATTCCGAAAGAAAAGAGGATGAAGTTAGATCCTTCAGGAAATAAGGTTATATTTGTGGGATATAGTGAAAGCTCGAAGGCTTATAGAATATATTTCCTAGGATTCAAGAAGATCAACATGAGCAGGGACGTGACATTTGATGAAGACTCAACTTACAACAAATCCAAAAAGAGACATGTTGATGACCTTGAAGAAACAGAAGTACCCAGGATCTGAGATACAACAATGAATGAAGAAACTACAGAAGAATATCAAGAAATGGAAGAACCTCAAGAACCTATAGATCCACTCCATGAGAATAATTCTTACAAGAGGAAACCAACATGGGTACGAGAGGCTATCCTCGGTGTAGAAAGATATGGCACTCTAGAAGGAATACACAGAGAAAGGAAGAGACCTAGGCCATAATCCATTTATGTATCCCTACTATGTGACATCACTGATAAAGAACCTTCCAACTATGAAGAAGTGACAAAAAATAAATAATGGAAGGATGCTATGATTGAGGAGTACCAGTAGATCATGAAGAACGATGTCTGGGATGTGGTCCCAAGACCATAAGGGAAGTATGTTGTGACTTCCAAGTGGATATACAAGATCAAGCATGTTGCAGATGGCAGCATAGAGAAGTATAAAGAGAGATTTGTGGCACGTGGCTTCTCCCAAAAGGAAGGGATAGATTATGAAGAAAAGTTTGCACATGTATCCAGATACACTTGAATGGTGTAGGGGAAGAGGAAGTGTACATGGAACAGCCACTTGGATTTGAGACATATGATAGGGAGACTCATGTGTGCAAATTGAAGAAGGCCTTGTACGACTTGAAGCAAGAACCTAGGACGCGGTACAACATGATTGGGAGCTTCCTTACTAGTTTGGGATTTACCAAGAGTAAAGTGGATGCCAAACTTTACTACAAGGTTGAGGAAGGGAACCCATTGATACTCCTACTACATGTAGATGACCTTTTTGTGATAGGTTAGGATGGGTTGATTGATGACACAAAGAGGAAGCTTGCTTCCTAGTTAGAGATGAAGGACTTGAGGATGATGCACTACTTTCTAGGCATGGAGGTGTGGCAGAGTGCAGATGGAATCTCCCTTGGAAAAGGGAAGTATGTAGTGGAGATCCTGAAGAGGTTTGGGATGATGGACTACAAGGCCATGGCCACACCTATGGAATCGAACCTGGAGCTATTGAGTGATGCTTCATCAGATTCAGTTGATGCCACGATGTATTGTTAGATGATTGGATCCTTGATGTACCTAAAAAATACGAGACCAGATATTTGCTTTACTATGAACACATTGAGCCAGTTAATGATGGATCTGAGACATGTTCACCTGATTGTTGCAGAACATATTCTGAGGTACCTGAAGGGTACAGTTTATTATGGCCTGAAGTATGAGGCAAATTAGAAGATTAACCCATAATTTTATGTGGATTCGGATTGGGAAAGCAATGACATTGATAGGAAGAGCACTTCGGGGTGTTGCTTCAGTATGGGATCAGGTATGATCTCTTGATTTAGCAGGAAGTAGTCATGTGTGACACTAAGTACAGCCGAAGAAGAGTATGTCGCATCTTGTTAGGCTAGTTGTGAGGCAATGTGGCTGAGGAAGCTAATGTCTAATTTATTTGATCTCCAGTTGGATGCTACTTGTATATATTATGATAACTAGAGTTGTGTGAAGTTGTTAGAGAACCCGATGTTCCATGACAATTCAAAGCATATCGAGATTAAATATCACTATATCAGGGATATGGTGCAAAGAGGAGCAGTGAAGCTCCAGCATGTTGTGACGAACGAGCAGATAGATGATGTATTGACCAAGTCGTTAACTAGCCAAGTGAAGTTTGAGTACCTCAGAGAAAATCTTGGTATTCTTCATATCGAGGTTTCCTCCTAGGGGAAGTGATGAGTCTGAAAGATGCAGATACACATGAGATCCTTTCCGACATGGTGGCAGGTTGGGCCTCCCATGTGCGTTGATGTAAGTGATGAGAGCCTTTCTGACATGGTGGCAGGCTACGCCTCCCATGGTCGTTGATATAAGTGATGAGCCTTTCCGAAATGGTGGCAAGCTAGGCCTCCCATGTGCGTTGATGTAAGTGATAAGAGCCTTTCCAACATGGTGGCAGGTTGGGACTCCCATGGTCGTTGATGTAAGTATTTATCCTTTTCGACATGATGGCAAGATGGGCCTCCCATGTGCATTGATGTAAGTGGTGAGAGCCTTTCTGGCATGGTGACAGGCTGGGCCTCCCATGTTCGTTGATGTAAGTGATGCGTTATGTGTATCTAGGTTGTGCTCCATGTGACGATGAGATGATCTGACATGATGAGGTAATAGTAGGGTACACAGGTGTTGCAAGCATGTAATCAGTCCTAGACGCTCCTTCAAGTTTTGCAGTGGCATATAATTAGTCCTGGGAGATCTTGCAAGTTTTGCAAGAGGCATATAATAAGTCCTGAGATAGACCTACTTTATGGTTTTCTCGAAGAGACGATGAAGACCTGGAAGAGGACTAGGCCTACATCCAACATGAAAAAGGGATGGCACTGTAGATGACGACCTGGCAGAGGGATAGGCCTACATCCAGCATGAAAAAGGGTTGGCTCTGTAGAACTTCCTATGACGAGTAGATTTGAGAGATAGCACCATTTGCTCGAGATAGAAGAACTAGTGATAATGATGATCCAACTTTCATGATGATCCAGTGACAAATACTTGTGCTGATGAACTATGTCAAGAGAATACCTTCCTAGTTAAGAGGGAGTGTTGATGTATTTGTAACTTCGGAATGTATTCACTTGTATATTTCATATTGTATTTTATTGTACCCTGACAGAGATGTTTGTTCCTCCGATCGAGAGAGTCATTAATATAGCTAAGCCATGTAAATTCATTGAGTTTAACCCTCCATTGTAAGTCAGGGCATTAGACCCCATAGTTGAGTTATATTAGGGTTATTAGACTCTCCTAGAGAAGTTAGCCCTAGAGGGTAAATGTCAAGTGGAAATTAAGTATAAATAGAGAGTGAGCCTCTCTATTTGGAACACACACACACTCATCAATAGTGCATGAGTGAGAGAGGAGTAGCTCGCACAAGTGATAGAGAGAACAACTATCGGAGATCATCTCTGTACTTTTGGGTTTTACTTTTGTTATTGGTGCTCATTCTATCTCAGAGGAAGTTAAGGGGTTTTCTCCTTTATGTTTTCCCTGAGGAAAAATATTTGTGTCTCTTATCTCTTGTGATTATTGTTGTGCATGTTATTCTCTCAGATAAGGTCCTATATCATATTGATTAAATGATAAAAATCTAACACAAAATAGTTTTGCAGTAAGAATAATTGATTTTAAATTGAATGCAGTACCCTAGTAATATTTTTGAAGTGGTCCCAATAGCATATCCAATTACATAAATATTAATTGATCTCAACCTAGATCTAGAATCAAATAACCATTTAAAATAAAATTTGGCTTCATTTTTGTTGGGATTATTATTAATCCTCCCTTTGACCACATAGTCTAATTATCTATTTTCCTAGCTTAGGAGGTCTTCGTCACTCCACCAGTGCATGGGGAACACACCTAAAGGACATCTGCCACTTACTACATCTGATTGCATGAGTTTAGGTTCCCTAGGGACCCATCCCTATAATTTAGGAACCCACTCTAAGTGCCACCAACATTCTCCTTCAGTTGACCTTAGTAGGTAATCAGTTATGATTCAGTTACTATCAGTTAGATCACAATCAGTTAGCCTAGTGCTAGTTTGCATGATTGAAGGGAGTGTGGGCACATTTTCTCACCTACCCTCATCAGTTAATTGATTGTAGACTAAGTTAGTTATATAGAGTTGCATAAGTGAGCTCCAGTGGTGATTTTCACACACAGAGTTAGCTCTAGATTCAATCCAAGTTGATATATTTGAATCCTATCTTAGGCATTGAAATTATCCTATATGTATAACCATTGTATTACATATTAAATATTGATTCATGAATACAATCATATTATTCCAATTGTGTCTCCATGTGTGTGCAATTTTGTCATGATTAATTGAACAATCTATGTTAAATTCTTCTCTCTCTTCTACAGCATTCTCTTCTCATTTGAATTCATGCAGGCTGATGATCCTATGCTTCATAGAATTTAACATGGTATCTGAGCGGGTATCCATTCCTGCCTCGAACCTCGGAAACTTCCATTAATGCACCAGAATCCATTGAGTTTCCACATAATTCATGGAATAATTGCATTGCTCCCTATGGATTTTGTCCATAGAATTCTATCCAGGTGTGATGTACTCAGAGAAAGTGTGCATGCCAAAGTGAAGAGTGTTTGAGCTAAATTGATTCAAATCAGAGTTTGTTTTGCAGGTACAATTTCAACAACAAAATTTAAAAATCACAACAAACTTTTAAGAGGTACCACAACCTCTAGAGATAATCTTATAGGACCTACCATATATTTTTTGAAATTTATTTCCGTAATATGAAATGGGTCACTTCATAGAATTCAATTTGAGTCTCTAGTTTGAGAGATATGTTCAGTTGAATATCAAAGGTTTGCAACAACTCACGTCCGTCCGTACCCTCTATTTCAGCTTGATATTTCTCACTTCACATGATGAGATAGGTCAAGTTATTTATATGATTTGAAATATATTTTTTATATATCAAAAGGGTATTCGATAGAATTTGATTATGTTGACTGTAGAAGAAGTTGTGATTGAATTGGCAACATGACATCAATCATGTTTTTTGAGTTTTTATTTAAACTTACTTACATGATTTGATTTACATGTACAAATTCTTGGATTTAAAGTTGTTTCTGAATTTGAAGAAGAAAATAGCAGAAACCTCTATTGTACAACTTCAAAATGGATCTGATATCAGTTCCCCTTCCATCACCATTCAATTATGTTGAGTATAAATTGAAGATGGTTGCATATCTTGAGAGTCATGATCTCCTTGATGTGTCTTTTTGAGTTGGTAAAGAATCTTATGAATATGAAAATGATTGGATATGTGACAGTGAAAGAGAATATACAAGAATATGTATGGTAATGACTCCTAATATGCATTATCTCATGGAATATATTGAATGTCCATTCGAGCTCTGGAGAAATCTAGATAGAGCCTTTGGTGTACAGAAAGAAGTAGATAATACTAGGAGAGAATCCAACACCTCCTCAAATTTTCTTCCTTTAAATGTCTCGGCCTCAATTCTCTCTGATGAATTTTTTCAAGATGAAGAAGAAGCAAACTCTTCAACTAAATCAATTCGAAATGTTGAAAGTCTCTTTGTAGTGACTCCTTCTCCTGTTGCTCTGAAATTTTATGAGATCTCTGATATATCATCTTCTCATACATATGATCTAGAAGAAGACATTAGAACCTCCATTGTTGACGAAAAAATATCCTTCCATCCTACTCAGTCATTCTCTAGTTATTCTTCTATTCTAGTTATGTGCAAAGTTTGTCAGTGAAAGCTCAAGGAGATGAAGAGAAAATCAATTCCTCTCTCTCTCCAATCTAGCTGTTGGTGTGCAAAAAAGTGATAATTTGGATGTTTTGGAAGAAATATAAGATTTTAGGAGTGATCCATTCACCCTCATTGATCTAGTGCTTCCAGCAAATTCCTACATGTTGCTTGCACCAATACTCTGAATTTTGTTGAAGAAGGAGAACATAATGCATCGGTCATCTCAGTGGCGCATTTGGAACCTTTTTTCCTTATTCTTGGATCTGATATCACCTTGATTGGTTTGAGTTTCAAGAGTATCCACTCATGCTTGTAGGTGTTCTCATCAATTTTGGTGTGAAAAAACAAGCAACTCAAGTCTCCTTAAAAAATTCTCATGTTGGGGATTCTATATCAGTTTCTTCTCATGAGTTTACTAATGTGTTGTATAGTGATTCATTGGATATTTTGGAAGATATATCATATTATGGAGCTCAAGCATTCACTCTCCATGGTCCATAGCCTTTTCCTCTCTCCTTCAGTGATATTGAATTTGGAGACATCATGCATTCGCCTGGACACTTTATCCTCACATCTGGAGATGATTTTATCTCACATGGTTCAATGTTCAATGCTGAAACATATAATTTGCTTGGTTTTACCTCACATGGTTCGAATTATCAAGCACCTTTTCTCTCTCATCAGTGTACCTCAGTTGAGCATATTCATGTTCTTCCAAAGAGTAAAATTCCTCCAGACATAATGCATATTGCATATGCCTATCTTCCTGAACAAGTTGAGCATATTCCTCTTCTTCCAAAGAGGAAAATTCCTCTAGAAACAATCATTTAGTTTGGAGAGGTTCATGCCCACAGTCCTAGGATACTAGTGCACACAAGGACCATCACTCTACAAACTACATCTATGTGGAGCAATATTGTAGAAACATTTTTCACAAGATTTTGATATAAAAGCTTGATCTTGATTTTACTGCTTATTTTGAGGTGAGGGGTCCCATGAGGTTTTCCCCATTTCCTCAATTTTATTAAGAAGTTATTATTTTTTGCATTTAGATTGTATTGGTAACCTTTGGTATTCATTGCCAAGGCCCAGGTTGTCCAAATTTAGGATTAACAGGGGGGTGTTGGGATTATTATTAATCCTCCCTTTGACCACATAGTATAATTGTTTGTTTTCTTAGATTATGAGGTCGTAACCACTCCACTAGTGCATGGGGAATACACCTACGGGACATTTTCCACTTACTGCACCTAATTGCATGAGTTTAGGTTCCCTAGGGACCAATCCCTATAATTTAGGAACCCACTTTGAGTGTCACCAACGGTCTCCTTCAGTTGACCTTGGTAGGTAATCATTTATGTTCAATTATGCTCCAGTTACTATCAGTTAGATCATAATCAGTTATCCTAGTGCCAATTTTCATGATTGAAGGGAGTGTGGGTGCATTTTCTCACCTACCCTCATCAATTAACTGATTGTAGACTAAGTTAGTTATTTGGAGTTGCATTAGTGAGCTCTAGTGGTGATTTTCCCATACTGAGTTAGCTCCAGAGTCAGTCTAAGTTGGTATATTCAAATCCTATGTTAGGCATTTGAATTCTCATATATGTATAACCATTGTATTACATATTAATTATTGATTCATGAATATAATCATATTATTCCAATTTTGTCTCCATGTGTTTGAAAATTTGTCATGATTAATTGAACAGTCTATGCTAAATTCTTCTCTCTTCTACAACATTCTCTTCTCATTTGAATGTATGCAGGCTGATGATCATATGCTTCACTAAATTTAACACTTTTAACTTCCTCTACCTACAATTTGAAGGTTCTTCACGAATCCATTTGTGATAATAAAAAAGCCTCCCTTAATTCATATTCATATATATATATATATATATATATACACACACACACAGAGAGAGAGAGAGAGAGAGAATTCATGAATATAATCATATTATTCCAATTTTGTCTCCATGTGTGTGCAAATTTGTCATGATTAATTGAATAGTCTATGCTAAATTCTTCTCTCTTCTACCGCATTCTCTTCTTATTTGAATCTATGCAGGTTGATGATCCTATGTTTCACAGAATTTAACACTTTTAACTTCCTCTACCTATAATTTGAATGTTCTTCACAAATCCATTTGTGATTAAAAAAAACTCCCTTAATTCATATATATATATATATATATATATATATATATATANGTCAAATGTTCACTTACTAATGTCCATAATAAATGATTGCTTCAAACCATTCCACTTCACAAGGCATCATCCCTTCCACAGCTGCTCAATTTAATAACTTGAACTTTATCACATCATTCATATAAAATACCGAAAGGAAGACAATTTACTACTCACTAAGTATCCCTTATAAATATTCCATTTGATTGACAATTTAGCTTACTCCATGATTTCAACAATAAACACTATCAATGGTTTAAGAATAAAATCATACCATTAAATGCATAAACTATATATTATCATTGATATGTATCCAACATTATCAAGGATATAACAGCACCCTTACTCCCTTCCGTGGCTAAATTATTTATTAACAATTATAGCACAAATATACCACCACACTGTCAATTACCACAATACACAATTGATATCTATGTAAACAAGCATATTATTCGTTGTCTAAGATAGCACAATCCTAAAACATAGTAGGCACGTCAATCCATGGTAACAACATTCCCTCAACAACTAAACACATGGTATTCATTATATACACCCACTTATATACTGTGGAATGTGGATTAACAATACTTAATATTATGTGAATATACATGTTATAAACCAGAGTATTCAATATAAATGGGACACATTATTCCTTTTAACTAGTGTTTATTGGATATAAGCAAGCACTTTGTTCAACTTCGAACACTCATCATCCTGCTAACTACACATCTCTATGAATTTGCTCACCACCTGTCATGCGTTCTGACTACCATTAAATAGATATGGGTGCCACAAATATGGTGATGTGAGGGGTCCAGAGGTATATCCTAATGGGATGGGTGATGTGAGAGGTCCAGAGGTATATCCTAATGGGATGGGTATGTGATTGGTGTTAGTTAACTAATGCCTCTTTTTAGTTGTGCCCGCAACTCCAATAATGGCAGGAAGTGTATTAATTTGGCGTTGAGTTGTCGAGGAGTTGTATCCTAGATTTCGGGTCTAGCATTCTCGAATAGGGGTGATATGATTGACTTGGAATCTATGATTCCAGGTGACTCTAGTTGAAGTACCTCGTCACAGGTTGAAAAAGTCTAGTGGACGGGTGATGACTAAGATATCCACTAATTAGTGTAGCAGAAGGGTTGTTGATCTTCAAGACTTTGTTGTAGCAGTGATTGTTGTGGACAAAGATGGTCATCATGAACCCTAATGCATTCAATTCCTACCTCTATTAAAATCAATGACATGGACCGTACAGTTTAACCAAAATATGAAGTTTTTTTTACTTACAAGACCATATTGGTTCAAGCAATGGAAATCGTTACTTGGATTACTAGCCCTCTTTCCCCAAAGCACACTACTTAATCAGAGGATATATACACTTCCACGGGGAGGTCACAAGGTATCTGTTTCCCCTACGACCCCATTGAGAACGACCTATAAGAATCCTAATATGATAATTGCTTCACACTGAGATATAAGAGCTAATTCAATCTTCACAATATAAGCTATTCACAAAATATGCAAGAAAACAGTAAAAGAGAGTAAAATAACACACATAGATGGTGCCAATAGATGATGTTTCTATTAGTGTAAAACTTGAAGATATGTATGGTACATAATTATAATATAATGGGGAAAATTCATGAGCCCTCGGAGGCCATCTGGATGCATACAAGTCTCAAGATAGGATTTGACCCCTAAACCCCCCTAGGTGGACCAATAAGCTCCCTAACCATACCAAACAGTCACAAATGCTATTCTGAACATGGATGGAGTATGTTGGATCATAAATTAAGGCATGGGAGAGCACATGGTTCAGTGGGAGAGTCTCTAGGAATTAATAAATTCCCAAAGAGAGTCCAAAACCACTAGATACATGCACTAGCACCCTTGGTCAAATAGCTTCCATGTTTTAATGGACGGGGAGCGCTCCAAGGGAGACATTTCATCAATCAGGTCACTTTTGTTGATAGAATAATCAAACTAGATCACCTCAACTATGAGGATGATCAAAGTAGAGCGCCTCAACTATGAGTAAATGAGACAGAAATCACCTAATAGACCAAGATTAATCAGTATAACCTAAGTTAGACCATATAAATAAGTACAATACAAATGAAAATGTCACCTAGGTGTAAGACCATGGAACTAAGGTGTATTATTGCTCTAACATCCCCCCTTATTCCTAACTTATTATAGCTTATACCAAATGTTTATTGAGGCCTTGGAAACTAAGGCTCAACTCACCTCTTACAACAAAAATTTTATTTGTCCATGTAAAATGAGGAAAGAGGAAAAACCTCATGGGGAAAATCCTCCCTCAAGAATGGACATGACAAAGATGATCAAAAATGTCTTCAACGGGTCCTCTTCTTCACTTGAATGATCTAAAAGAACAAATTCTTGGTGATGCACTTGGTGAAGATGTTGTGGATTCCAAGATCATGCATCAATGCATCAATGTGTTGTAGACAAAGAACATGTGGAGAGGCCCCTTGATGGTCATCATTTGCTGATGGAGGAGAATTATAAGAATGTTTTTTGCTGCAAGCATACTATGATCTGGAATCATAATCAATCATGGAAAGTATATCTCTGCAGACTCTTTCCCAAATAACATCAAAAGATTCAACAAAATATGCCTCATGTGTAGTTGCCATATCATGAATTAAATCATGAATATTCTTCCCAATTTGATGAAGCACCTTCATAAATCTGTAAAAAATCTCATGAGGCTCTAAAATATCATAATATATCTCATATATAGCAGAAAATATCATAGGTATGGTGTCTCCATGAGCGAATGAGTCCATAGTGGGAAAAGAGTGGCCAACTAGATCACACTGACAGTTGAGCGAAGCTGGATGGTATGGATATCTGAAAATTGAACCATATATGGTTAGATAAATTCCATACATGTGGAAAAGCATTCCCATGAAGGCCAATTCCATGTATTTCCAACCAATGAATGATATACAAGACATAAAAGCAACATACACAAGTGACCTATCATTGGAAACTAGGAAATTTTGAGATTTTCCAACTAGTGAACTTAAGGGTTGTCGGGTATTTTGAGCATCAAATGGTTGGTTAAAATATTCTATGGATGTCATAATCTATATATAAACCTGTATATCACCTTAATAATCATAATAGGAAGGATTTTAATGGAGTGGGAAATAGATTTCACAAGACATATTGGAAACTAGTGAAAAAATACTAGTTTTTGGAGGAAACTTTGGTGAACTGTTTGGGGTTTCTTTCAAGGAAGGGATGGAGGTTTAATACTATGATATATCAGACTATAAATCAGAAACAAAGACATTTGAAGCATATATATGATAAATCTATTTCTCCCAATCACACAAAGCATGCAAGTGCTTACTATCCTTTTGCTCCAAAGAGAGCTTGCGCTCCCTCTTCTTGCAAAATTTGGAACATCAATATTGTTATCTATAAGGAGTTGGGTCATGATGTCAATATTATTTCTGAAGAAATATATTTCATGATGTGAAACTCTTCAATAACAACATGTGGGCTTATCTATATTTCTCTTCTTCCTCTTGGCTTTTGGATCCTCATCATTTGAACTAGATATTTATGTATATGAATGCTTCTTATCCTTCACTCTTTGTTGCTTCAAATACTTGACTTTCTTCTTGCCTTTGGATTTATTTGAAACACCAGCATAAAGGACTTGATCCTTGGTGTATTTTATGGTATTCATTTGCACTAACTTGTCTTGTTACTGATTCAATTACTCCATGAAGTCTGCTAGCGCAGGCATCCTCCATTTTCTAGTTGTGAGCTTGCTTCAATTGAATGTCGAAACAAACACAGAATACTCAGGCCCTAGATTAGAAAGGATAGAAAATATCATTTGATCATATTTCTTCTATATTCCACACTGTTTCAGCTGAAGCGCCAATGCTTTGAACTTGGTGAATAATTCTTGGATTGTCTCATAGTGAATAAGTCTTGGATTAATGATCATCTCTTTAGTCTTCCCAAATAGTGGCTCAATATTGACCCAAAATTCATTGGGTGTTACAAGAGTGTATACATGGAAGAGAAGGTCTCTAGAAATATTTATACAAAGTATACCAAATGCCTCATCAAGTCTGTTGAAGTACTTCAATTTCTCCACAGCAGAGTTGGGCTCAGTCTCAGTCCCCGTGGTGACTCTGAACAGGCCTTTCGACCTCAGTTGGATCACCACTCCAACCTTCCATTCAAAATAGCTGAATGGGGTCAGAAATACATGAGTCTACTCCATTCTTATTGCACACTAAGTGACAGAAACAATGTTGTACCTGCAATGCAAACACTCAAATTTTCTGGAAAATTCCCTAAATAGAAACTCAAACACTCTATTTTTTATTTGCAGCTCTAGAAAGACATGATACCATGTGATAATTGTTTCACAGTGAGATATAGGAACTAAGGCAATCTTCACAATCTAAGCTATTCACAAAATATGCAAGAAAACAGTAAAAGAGAGTAAAATAACACACATAGATGGTGCCAATAACTGATGTTTCTATTACTATGCAAATTGTAGATATGTATGGTACATACTTATAATATAGTTGGGAAAATTCATGAGCCCTTGGAGGCCATATGGATGCATACAAATTTTAGGATAGGATATGACCCCTAAATCCCCCTAGGTGGACCAATAAGCTCCCTAACCATACCAAACAGTCACAAATGCTAGTGTGAAAATGGATGGATCATGTTTGATCATAAATGAAGGTATGGAAGAGCACATGGGTGAGTGGGAGATTCTCTAGGAAGCAATAAATTCCCAAAGAGAGTCCAAAACCACTAGATACATGCACTAGTACCCTTGGTCAAACAAATTCCATGTTTTAATGGAGGGGGAGCGCTCCAAGGGAGACATGTCATCAATGAGGGCACTTGGGTTGACATAATGATCAAACTAGAGCGCCTCAACTATCAGGATGATCAAAGTGAAGCGCCTCAACTGTGAGTAAATGAGCCAGAAATCATCCAATATGCCAAGATTGATCAGTATAACCTAAGTTAGACCATATGAAATAAGTACAAGACAAATGAAAATGTCACCTAGGTGTAATACCATGGTACTAAGGTGGATTATTACTCTAACACCTTAATATAGTATGGGGGATACGTACAAATTCGATGGACTAAATTAGGAAATGGGTTTGACAAACTGCAGGTCAAGAGAGGGAGAGTTGAAATATTGTAGAAAACAACAGTCCTTGATCGGCTAGCTTGTGATAACCCCGGTAATAGGTTGAACCATGTCACAATAACAATTTTTCTTTTCTTTTTAAATCGATTGGATATTTTATAAAATCACAAAAATAATATACACTTATCATTTCAAAACCATAAACTCAGCATATTAAAATTAATGGAATCCAGATTACAATTGAGGAGTGATTTAACCCTCGATAATTCTAATGTAAAACTCACATTTCTTTTTTTTAATCAAAGAGAGATCTATGGTTGAAGGAAATTTTGTTTTAAATCATCCCCCATAATGAGGACAAGCAAACAAAAAACCCATAGTTTTTTTATCATTTGAACCATGATTTAACACAAATGTAGCGCCCCTCAAGGGATTCCCATTGAATCTACTAAATAAACATGCATACATTTGAAACATAGCCAATTTGAAGCAGTAAAAAAAATTAAAACTCATTAAAGAGAGTCGCATTCAATATCCATATAGATTTTCCAAATTCACATATATATACATAATTTAAGGAAATTGAAATTTTAAACGACAAACCTATAAATATTCACCGTGGAGTACTGAAGGCTGCAGGAGTTGTCCAAATATTTATGAAGCTTGTCGAAGATCCACTACAAATTTCTTCTCTGAATTTTTAATCAACCTTGAACCACTGGTTTTCTCCCTACCATACCCATGGGTACTCTACTTCCCCTAGGACCGTTGATCTACAAAAGGAATGGAAAATAGAATTTTATTGAAAGGAACTATGCTACGCAGTATAATGATGTGGGGCTCACAACCCCTCTCATACCGAAGTGAACCACACTCAAAACAGACACCTTACAATGTGATAGAGTCTCTTCTCTCCAACTCTAGAGTAAAAGATGAGAGTCTTATTCCCTCTATGTTCCTTTTAACCTTTTTCAACAAACCCTCATGCATTCATGCATCCATTTTCAAGTTAATTAATATTTTTATTGTTCTTATTCACCCACCCAGTTTGAGTTCTGGAAACTTTTCAACTTGTTTTATTTTTAACTGAAACTTACTTTCAGTTGATTTTTCCTTGATTTCCTATTCAAGATTTCTTTTATCTTTTGGTTTTGAGTTAACTATCTTTGTTTTTCTCACTTGTATTTTGCATAAATCCATGATTAAATTTAATTAATTTTGGATCTCATTCACACCAAAATTAACTAAATTAATTTCTATTATACCGAAATCTCGTCACCCTCATGTTATGAGATAGGTATCCCCTTGTCTTCTCCAATCCCTCAAAGTTTTCCCTAGAGAAATGAAGGTTCAAATTAACCCCTTGCAATTTTTCCTTGTTTTGAGCTGGCACCGCTCCTCTTCCATTGACAAAAGGAGGTGCTAGCCCAGAATCGCTCTTGATACATGAGCAAAGAGAGGTGCCACCGCTCTTTCCCTTACTGCAAGAAGCGGTGCCCCCTCATCACCACCTATTTGCTTCATTGGAGGAGCGGTGCTCAATTTTTGAAGGCAAAAAAGAGAAGCTTCGAGAGGATTCTTAAAGCTAACCTCTGTGGAGCCTCGTCCCTATGGTTTAGGACCAGCTGGAGCTCAAGATCCTCCCTTTTAGGATCTAATCTCCACCTCACCCATGATATCCTCAACCATACCTATCCTTCCATGCCTTTAAATACTGGCTCACTCCCCATGGACAAAAGGAGAAAGAATTGTGTTGCATACCCAAACTCTGTCAAAATCATTCTTGAGTCTTTGGAGGCAAGGTGAAGTTAGAGGCAAGGAGCCATTGGAAGGAACTCTCAACACCAAGGCATGAAGGTTGTAGTCTCTCCAATCAGTTATTAATAAAGAATGTCTTTTCTTTCCCATATATGTTGTATCATATGTATGTATTGCTTGATTCCTTGGTCACAAGCATAGATCTAGTTGATTATATTGTATGCTATCATGTTTCTCTTGTTGTTTTCTGTATTTTACAGGTTCTTCTTCAAGGATAGCGAGGACAACCTTTGACAGAAGTATCATGGCATTCCCTTCAGTTGATTGACCGGATCTAAGGGAAGTTTAACATTTGGTGTTTGTGTTTTGTTCTAGACCTGAACCATTCAAATCTAGGGAACCAGCTCTTCTCCACAGGAGGTGTGTATTTTCGGCTAACAAAATTGGTGACTCCACTAGGGAACTACTTCAAATTATGGACCATTGGTAAGTTGAAACCTCCACCTTCATTTTCAATTTCTAGATCTACTTTTCCTTTCATAGATCTGTAGATCTTGTTTGAATTTGATTGTTTCGCCTCTATCTGCCTTTGGATCTTCATATTTTTGGTTCACTGGGTTTTCTGGTGATTGTTTGGGTTCATTTTTCAATCTATAACTTCCTTTCTTGTTGCTTTTTTATCTTTCAAATCGCCATCTTGGGCACCGCTCTTGACCTGTGTTATAAGTGTGGTTCTGGAGTTGTCACCGCTCTTCCTCTGTGTTAAAGAAGCGGTGCCACCACCCTTTCTCTGTGTCTAAGAAGCGGTGCTGGACCTGGTAATGCCCTGGTGTGAACCTGCTATAAGCAGTGCCACCGCATTGTTCCTATGTGCAAGAAGCGGTGCTCAGGCTGGTAGCGCCCTGTTCAACACATGTAGAAGCGGTGCCAGGTATGCTTCTTAGCCCTATTTGGTATTTGATTCTTAAATGCTTCTTTCGGTATCTGAGATGCATGCTTCAGATTGTTACAATTGTGTTTTGAACTTTGCAATTCACTTTTGAACAGAAAACTCAATTAAAAATCAAAAAATAAAAATAAAAAACGCCCCCGAACCGCCAAAGAACCCTCAAGTCGGGGTGAGAA
>LPNX010725914.1:340001-367794 GCA_001517045.1 Pseudotsuga menziesii
TAAGTTTTTCTTCATTTTTTATACATGATTTTTGTATGTTTTTTCCTTTTTTCATAAAGTTGTGGAAAATTCCATATGAAAGTTATTGTATAATTTTATGATTAGTTCATTCTATCTTTAGTTGAAAATATGAACACTTTTGTATAAAAGTTGTAATTATCTTTTCTTTCTTTTCATTAGAGATCTCACTTCTTTTTCAATTCAAAAGAGAAGATTTTGTTTGTATCAGTTAGGAAAGGACCATATAAGCAAGTGTCTTTTATTTTTGTATGGGGTTTATTCTATGTTTCAAATGAATTGAACCTCTCTCTCCCTTCCTTAAGTAGGGCATACCTTTAAAGTGAAAGTGAAAATTTTGCACAATCATACTGCATGGTTTTACTTTTTATGTCCTCACCTCATGCATTCACCTAACCATTCAAGATAAAATCAAGCGCTTGCTTAGTTTTAAAATTTTTATAAATTTGTGTGATAAGTTAGTGACGTGTTCAAGCATCGTAAAACGTAGGAGCTGTCGTTAATTTATCTGCACTACAACCTAGGACTTGCGTGGTTCTTCCACGTACCATTGATATATCGAACGGACTTTTACATACCCTTGAGGTATATATAAAGGTACTTCACATACTCGATTGTATATAGGAAGGCCCCTTGTGAACGGTTGTGCATTAGACAACACTACTACTGATTTGAGCTCCCATGTACCTTGCGTATATCGGGAGACACTTTTAGGAATCATGAGACCATCTGAGTTAACCATTTGGTCATCTTGGCATCACACTCGTTGTGAAGCCTTGATAATCCCGTGAGGTTCCAGACCTTTAATCCACTCCTCGCACATATTTTGCTTACTTATTTAGTTTGAGTAGCACTTGTTGTATGTATAGTTAGGATTTTTTAGAAGAGAGAGATAGCTTTGTTACATAGTTATGGCTTTGCCTTCTAGGACTACCAACCAAGAGACTCCTTTACCAAGCACATCTTTTGGTTTCCCTCCATATGGGGATGTTGGTCCTCCTCTCATGGCTACGTTAAGCCTTCCTGGATTGACTATTGGATTACCTATTTGGTTATTCTCCAGTCTAGTTATCCCATGTACACCAGTTGCTTCTGATCCTAATCCTTCATCACAAGAGCATCAACCTCATGTTGATCCCTCTCCTTCTTCACCAAATGTGTCTTCTCCCATTTCTCCCTCTTCGCATGTTGAAAGTTGTAGTACTAGTATTCAGGTGGATAAGAAGTATAAGAAAAGGAAGGATAAGAAGAGGAAAAACAAACAAAAAACCAAGTCTCAACCAATCACTCCTCCCAGTGTAGAGATGTTGATCTACACACCCTAAGATTGCGTAAGCCCAAATTCCCTTGTAGGCTTTGCAAGGGTGATCACCTTCTGAAATATTGTCATGGTTTGGTCCTATTTTTAGAAGAGTGGTCTAAGGTTTCCCAGCAAGATATGTCATCAGCCTTTGGTCATCATGCTAATGAGCCCCCCTCAACCAGTGACTCTGTGGTTAAGAGTTGGAAGGGTAAATTCAGAAATCCTTGCTTGCTTTGTAAGGACATGCAATTTAATTACCTTTGTCCTCACATGGATGAAGCTTCTAAGTTGTTGGAAGATATTAATGTTTCTTGTCAATGGTTTCCAACAGGTTATCGTAAGTTGTCACTTCACATCCCATTGGTTGATAAAGTGGTCGATCCAGTTCTAACCTCAGTTGATCCCACTCTTCCTTTGAAGAGTGAAGTTGAAGTCATCAATTCGGTTTCATCCGTAGTTGATCCTACTCTTCCTCTGAAGGGTGAAGTTAAAGTGGTTGATTCGGTTTCATCCGAGGTCGGTCCCACTCTTCCTTCTAAGAGTGAATTCCAAGTGGTTAATCCATATTCATCCGTGATTGATCCCATTCTTCCTTTGAAAAGTGAAGTTAAAGTGGTCGAGTCGATGTCATCTCCACCCAATCCCACTTTTTCATTAGAGAGTGTTAATACTGAAGTAGTATCTTTGACCAAATCTTCGTCTTGTTCTTCTCTTACAGTAGAGAATGAACCAAAACCTGTTGAAGTTTTCATGCTTCATTCTTATTGTTCTCGATAAGAGGAAATTTTGTCTGTTTCGACAGAACCCTCTTCGAGTAGTGAGGTTATTTCCTTTGAATGGAGTAACCTAATAGAGACTCGTCTTCATTCGAGTGTTCATTTCCAGATAGTTTTGAATGTTACTGCTAGGCGGATACTTTGCACTATTGTTGACGAAGGGGCTTCTATTAGTATTCTATCCTCAACTGTTTGGCAAGCTTTAGGTTCTCCTCAGCTTGTGCCAGCCACCGATCAGATACTGGATTTTAATCGAATGCCTACTGCACCTTTAGGGACCCTTCCTTATTTTCCTATTACACTAGGAGGAAAAACTGTCTGTATTGATGTTATAGTGGTCCAAGGTCCTTTAGATTTCAATCTACTCCTTGGACGTGATTATGTTTATGCCATGAAGGATGTAGGGTCCACACTCTTTAGAGTTATGCATTTTCCCCATGATGGGAAGATTGTGACCATTGATCAGCTTTCTTTTGTTACACCCAACCATCGCGTGACTCCTAGTAATCAGACTGCCCTAAATGTGTCGCATGTTCTTATGGTTTATTCCCCTTCTTCTAGTTAGCTTCTTCCCATCATAGGTAACATGGGGGGCATGGCTCTAGTCTATGGACATTGTAATGGAGCTAAGCCACTAGATTTTATGAAATGGGGGCAACCTACCAACCTCTGGATATCATGTTGGGTAAAATCAGACCCACGAACATAGTTCTTATTCTATGTCAAGCTCGTTAAAAAATGAAATAGATACCTGTGAGCATAGTTCTTTTTTTGTGTCAAGCTCATTAAAAAATGAAACATATGCCTATGAGCAAAGTTCACATTCTATGTCAAGCTCGTTAAAAAATGAAATGGATCTCCTCAAGCATAGTTTACCTTTTGGTTTCAAGCTTGCATTAAAATAAAACCATTCCTGAGCATAGCTCATTTTCTATTTCAAGCTCGTTAAAAAATGAAGTAGGTTTCCTTAAGCATAGTTTACCTTTTGGTTTCAATCTTGCATAAAAATGAAACCATGTTTCAAGCATAGTTATTTTCTGTTTCAAGCTTGTGTAAAAATGAAACAGGTCATTTTGAGCATATTTTTTTTAGTTTTGAGCTCATTAAACCATGAAATGACCCTTTGAGAATAGTTATTTTTCTGTGTCAAGCTCGTTAAAAAATGAATCAGATACCCTGAGCATTCTTTCAACTGATCTTCGAACTCGTTAAAAATAGTAAGATGGTGTTGACCTTACTTTTCATTTTTCGTGCTCTGGTTAAAACATGAAAACTGGTTTGAGCTTAGTTTATTACTTTTTCGTGCTCTGGATTCAAACATGAAAAAGGTTAATAGAGTCTTCTTTAAGCTCTTTTAGAACTCTTAAAATGTGAAAATATAGTCGAGTACTTGTCTTCTTCATACTCGTAAAATTATTTGAAGAGTCGTCTCTCCGACGGTAGGTTATATCTTTTTCGGTTCGGATGGACTATTTACAAAAAAATAACACTCCAGCCAGTCATGACTAGAAGAGTTCTCTAAGGTATTATTTTATACTTTTTCGGGCCTTAGGGACTAAATCATACGAAAAAGGACCCTTTGGAGTTTTCTTTAGTTTGTTCAAACTCTCTAAACATGAACTACACTGAGTTTTCTTTCATTGGACTCGTTAAATTAAACATTGAAAGACCCTTTTTGGGAATGAACCCCTTCTTTCTCAGGTTCATAAAACATATGAGTTTGGACTTGTCCGAAGGATAAGATACAACGAGTGTTTGTTACCCTCTTTGAACTCCTAAAAACAAAAAGAGGCACTCATCAATCATGATGGGGAAATTAAGGGAAAGGGAAAACATTTTTCAATAATGGAATTTGTTAGTCACCTTTGAACATGGAACTTGTATGCATTTCATTCATTCAATTGGGTATTCAGCTTGTTTCCGAGTCGATCCACTTTCATGAGTCATGCCACTCCTTTGATTCTCTCAAAGATTGCATTTTTTGTTGTCGCATTATGTTCTGCCTCATCAAGTCAATGCTGCCAATCCTTCGGTCGTGCCACCTTATGTTCAAAATGGAAATTGTTTTGAGAGTTTACACCTGCAGTCAAAACAAATTTTTTGAGTTAGTTACTTTTTGAGTCAGTCCTATGGTTACATCATACTCAAAATCTCAGAACTTTGTTCTGAGTTTCGTGTCGTCAATGTGGGATTCATCATGGCCCTCCTTTGACGAGACTATTCCTGTCGACATTAGCTCATCATCCAGGAAATAGTCTTAGAAACAAAATTTAGTACCTTGAGATATGTATGCCTCAATGACATATTCTCTCATTTTTGACATAGGTTCACACCATTGACCTTTGATCGAAAGATTCGACTGAGTGTTCGACATCAGTTCATCTATTCACACTCACGAGATTGTACTAGGGTACCATTAGAGGAAATTTGGGGTCTAAAATGGGCCTTATAAGAAAACGCACCAACAATAAATTTTGTGAGTTGGAATTCAGGAACCAATAGAATTTCAATAAAATGAGTCAACCATAATGGTTGAATCGACATACTTGTCATAAAAGAAAACTACTTTTTTTTCGTATTTTTGACATATCTCCCTATGGTTTTACTCAAACTCTGAGTGGGAGAGCTCGTTGGATGTGGAATTTAGTTCCACATCCAACGAGTACCCACATTGCATACTTTTGATGGACCCCGCTACCCCAAAAATAAGAAATACCTAAAAAAACGTGGTGATGATATGTCATCATCACGTTTTTTCAGGTATTTCTTATGTTTGGGGCAGCAAGGTCCATCAAAAGTATGCAGTGTGGGTACTCGTTGGATGCAGAATTAAATTATGAATCTAACAAGCTCTCTCGCTCAGAATTTGAGTAAAACCACAGGGAGATATGTCGAAAATACGAACAAAAAAGTAGTTTTTTCATTCTTCCTCCAAAATTAATAACTATTATTTTGTTATTTTAACTATTATTTTATCATTTTCCTTAGGAGGCCCATTTTAGACCTCAAATTTCCTCTAGTGCTTGGGAATCATTGACATTAATGGTGATCTCCCTCACACTTGTTAATTTCTACTATGTTCAACTTCATATCATTGTAATCACATGGTTAGAATCGTACTTTGTGGAAGACGAGACGAAGACCCTGGGTATTTGTTAAAAGCATTCATATATTTCTCCCCAGGTTACGATGGAGTATATTGTATGGATTCCTAGCATGGATCCACATTTGTATGTTCATGGTTGTGCTCATATTTGTGTTTGTATGACATAGATCTACATTGTATGTCTAGTAGCTATGTCCAAATTTGAGTCTTCTTCGCATGGATCTACGTTGTATTTTAGTAGACATGACTTTTTTGTATCTCACATGGATCTGCATTGTATTGGTCAGCAGCCATGTTGTGAGTCATTTGGGACATGTATCAAAATGAGCTGCAGAAAGTTGGTGATGTTTGAGAAGTTCCAACCTTTGGAACTTTTTCCTCGACACTATACCTTGTTCTTGCAAAGTAGATTTCCTATCATTTCCCTCTAGCCATTATACTTTGGGGGGCATCTCTATTATACCGAAATATCATCACCCTCATGTTATGAGATAGGTATCCCCTTATCTGCTCCAATCCCTCAAATTTTTCCCTGGAGAAATGAAGGTTCAAATTAACCCCTTGCAATTTTTCCTTGTTTTGAGCTAGCATCGCTCCTCTTCCATTGACAAAAGGAGGTGCTAGCCAATAACTGCTCTTGATACATGATCAAAGAGAGGTACCACCGCTCTTTCCCTTACTACAAGAAGCCGTTCCCCCTTATCACCGCCTATTTGCTTCATTGGGGGAGCGGTGCTTAAGTTTTGAAGGAAAAAAAGAGAAGCTTCGAGAGGATTCTCGAAGCTAACCTCCGTGGAGCCTCATCCCTATGGTTTAGGACTAGCTGGAGATCGAGATCCTCCCTTTTAGGATCTAATATCCACCTCACCCATGATATCCTCAACCATACATATCCTCCCATGCCTTTAAATACTAGCTCACCCCCCATGGACAAAAGGAGGAAGAATTGTGTTGCCTACCCAAACTCTGTCAAAATCATTCTTGAGTATTTGGAGGTAAGGTGAAGTTAGAGGCAAAGAGCCATTGGAAGGAACTCTCAACACCAAGGCATGAAGGTTGTAGTCTCTCCAATCATTTATTAATAAAGAATGTCTTTTCTTTCCCATATATGTTGTATCATATGTATGTATTGCTTGATTTCTTGGTCACGGGCATAGATCTAGTTGATTATATTGTATGATATCATGTTTATCTTGTTGTTTTCTGTATTTTATAGGTTCTTCTTCAAGGATAGCGAGGACAACCTTTGAGATAAGTATCATGGCATTTCATTCAGTTGATTAACCAGATCTAGGGGAAGTTTAACATTTGGTGTTTGTGTTTTGTTCTAGACCTGAACCATTCAAATCTAGGGAACCATCTCTTGTCCGCAGGAGGTGTGTATTTCTGGCTAACAATTTCTAAAATATTTTTATGGATATTCTTATTGCCTCATTAATATTTAAATTTAATTATTATTTTTCTTTTATTAACTGGCATGTTCTCGTTGCTACAAGGATATCAAGGGTGCGTTCTCTATACATTCCCTTCAGATACTCCCCCTTGGTGGGGATTCGGTATAATGACTAAGACCTTGTTAACTCAATTCGTCGACCTTGTTGAGGGACTAGTGGTTACTAGGGAATAAGTTCGTATGCTTACTACGCGCCCCCCAGTAATGTTCCTCGTGAGTGATCAAATCCACGGCATACCCTCACGAAAACATGCATCTGATGAGAAAGAGCCTCTCTCGTTCTTTCCCAACTCGTCGTGTGAACAATGCTAAGGCTTACATCATATCTTAGTTCATCCCCGTTACCTGATGTGGATCGATCGGTAATCGCAATCCATCACCTACGCATATACCATAAATACCATATGTAATCATGATATACCATAAATACCATGTTGACATCACATGTCAATGATACCCGACTCATCTTAGAGTCATCGGGGTATAGACGCCATCATTGAATCACATGCACCTTCATTTCCTTTCACACTCAATGACACGTCTAAGTACATGTTATCCAAAAAATAATGTGCATTTCATAATTTCGAATTTATAAACATTCAATCGTCATTACACAATATCATATAAATAGTCAATCAGCATCGTAATCATCAAAATCACTCAATATTGACCATCATCATAACATGGTCACATAATCATGTGCATTTCATAATTTTGCATTTATAAACATCCAATAATCATTTCACAATATCATCTAAATAATATATCAACATTGAAATCATAAGAATCACTCAATATTGAGCATCATCATAACATGGTCACATAATAAATGGTTCTCAAGCAACTATCTGTAATAGTCAAAATATCAGTTTTAGATATAGTCAAGTCATTCAAATGAATGCCCTCAAATAATAATATGATAAAAATATGGTTTGAAATCACACATAACTGAGTCATCTAAAACCGGATTCCCTCAAATAATATTATCGGAGTCAAGGTTAAAGAAAAATCAATATCCAAACAAGGCACTACAGATTCGCAGCCAACGGGGCTAGGTTAAAACCAACAAATCTATTACCATGTTGGGGAGCCTCTTTACCTTGAACTATAGAATAGAAAAGAAATGGAAGAAGGGAACAGTATTCCAATAATAAAGGTGGTGTTTAAATGCACCGTTATAGCAATTAATCACAGCACATTGTAATTATAACATCACAATGCATTATCATAAAGGATGCACCATATAATCAAGCATATGAATACCGTAACCTTCACTTATTTCAAGGATAACACTAACCCACTTCTCTACCAAGGTGTTTACAAAATTCCTTGTTCATGTGGCACTTCTTACATCGGTCAAACTGGTTGTTCATTTAAAACTAGAATAAAAAAACATACAACAGATACTCATCACAACTGGACCTCAAAATCCTCCATTGCATAACACTCCTCCAAAACAAAACACCTCATCCATTTTGACAAAGCTCAAATTTTGGCTTGAGACTCCTACTATTCTATTCACTTAATCAAAAAAAGGCCTAGAAATTGAAAAGAGCCCAAACAATATAAACAAAGATGATGGATTAAAAATCATTCAATATTGAGCTCTATTATCCATAAAATATCTAATCCTAATCAAAAGTCCCAAATCCTTATCAATACTTCATGAACCTCTAGTGTCAACTATCTTTGAAACATTTTTTCCTCTTTTATTCCTCTCTTATAATTCTATCAGTCCCCTTCCCCTCTCTTATTCTTTATAATTGTACTTCTTTTTACTTTTTTTTATTAAAAATTATTTCTCTTCCCTTGTTTAATACTTACCTCTTACTAATCCATTTTTATATCAGTATCTTTATTATGGGGGAGATGTTGTAATCTTCCTACCTAACAAAACAATAAAAAAGTAAAAATTTAATTATTCGGAGAAAAAATATGTGAGTCAAGAAAAAAACACAAAATTGAATTATCCACAAAAAAATGTTGGCCTTGCACATGGTTTTAAAACCACGTGCAAGGCATTCTAAGCAACCCATGGTTCTATTGTACATGGTTTAGGCGCTTTGCACATGGTTTTTAAACCATGTGCAAGACTTCCTAAACAACCCATGGTTTTATTGTAAATGGTTTAGGAGGGCCTTGCAAATGGTTTTAAGACCATGTGCAAGGCCTCCTAAACAACCCATGGTTGTAGGAGGGTCTTGCATATGGTTTTAAAACCATGTGTGGGGAAATGATGCAATGTTCGTTCCTAACAAAATAAAAAATAATAAAAAATATTATATGTCAGCCATAAATAATATTAAATATTAATATTAAAAATATTTTATGTGAATCAAATCAATGGATACCTACGAAGAGATTTACATCTCGAGAGATTTGATCCATCTTGGCGCTTGATAAAGCCTAGGATTTGGATCTACACTAATTTTTTCACAATTAGCATCGTTTATCTTTTCTTTTATTTTTTTTATTAAGAATTATTTCTCTTCCTTTGTTTAATACTTACCTCTTACTAATCCCTTTTTATCTCAGCATCTTTATTATTTTTTCACAATTAGCATCATTTATCTTTTCTTTTATTAATTATTTATTTTTACACTTTTATTGTTTATTAATTATTATTTAGTAATCATTTTCTGTCCATATTCTTCTTATTCTAGTAATCCAAAATTGTTCTATTTCATTTAATTCCATTCAATTTTCATATCATTTATCGTAATATTATTATCTTAACCCCCTTTATTTTAATTTTTATCATTCTTCTTATTGTTTATTTCTCTTTTTGTTTTTTAATGTGTATTTCCTATATTGTTATAATTTAATTATTTCATCCCTACTCCTTCATATGTACATCTATATTAACTTTTTTTTATTATAACTAAAAAAAAATCATTATTTATTTACTAATATTTAAACCTAACCAATGCTTTATTTTATATAATTCAATTCTTTTTAATTATTATGAATTATTATTTTTCCCATTTCAATCATCTAAAACTTATTTTATTTTTTTCATTTTAATTTTATTTGATTCCTAGTTTGATTCTTTTACTCCACACTTTAATCTTTTTAATTGAATTTTATTTATTTATCTTTTTAAATATTAATACTTTATTAATTTTACTTAACAACTTAAGTCGACATTTTGACTCTCCTACCTTACATCCAATGATCACCTTTCTTTTCTTAACATTGTAAATTTCTTTATTTTCTCTACATTGAAGCATAATTTCTCAACATGTTTTCTTAGTAATCTTTTGGTTTTGCTTCCGTGAAGATCAACAATGTTTCTACTTGAAACGTCGATGTCAAATTCACAATATAGTAAAAATCCAAAAAGGTCAAGGAATAAATGAAAAATATCTTATCCACAAATGGGGTTAACTCATTCTAATTGTTTCCACAAAATCTGCAAAGTATAGTCATTTTTTGTAGTTGCGTCAACCACGGTCTTACCGACCATAAATTCATGTTTTCAACCGATGGTTCAGTCGATCCGTTGACTCTCCTAGTCAGGCCTCCAGTCGATTGTTTTGCTAATCGACTGTAGTATATCGATTGATTGTCTCCAAAAGATCCAGAGGTGTGATGAATCATCAAGACCTTAAGTTTCAACAACTTTTGGATATGATGTTTGGGCTAATTTGTTATATCATCATATTTCACATATGTTCATTATAATATTTAATCATCTATATATTTAATCAATGACGTAACATTTCATAACAACATTGGACAATGCAATAGAATAAGAAACTTGTTTTATATATATGAATCAAAGGCCCTTTGTCATACAAAATGGGACAACATAAAGGTCCACAATAATCAAAATGTCAATATGTGATTATTACACTTATTGGTAACCCATTGTATTCCAACTAGGACATTATGTCTAGTACCTAACGCAAAATGTTTAATTTTCACAAACAATTATTTCAAAACATACAACAACTTGCATTAACATCCAATTATATCTATTGTTATTATTGTTTGGAATGGTTGTTAGTGCCCTATCTACTTGCATCACTTGGGTTATTCAGGTGAATGTTTTATTGATTACCTCGATTGTGTTCCTCCTATTCAACTTGCATATACAAACATAAAAATAAAGTGTAATCAAGTGTATTTACATGGGTGGACATAATGCAAAATTAGATAATATACATGATTATATAAATTGAAAAGTTTGCTCTAGAAATAATTGCCTCATGAACGACACACATTCTTTCAAGCGCCAAGTCTTTTGTTTCTTCTCAACTACTCTTCTATTTTCTCCCCTCCATAATTATTTTCCAACAAGTTTTATACACCATCACAAATCATATATTTAATATAAAGGTTTTTTGTTGTTCCATTAATTAAGATGAGAGACGTAAAACAACATAGATACTTACAAATTCCATAATTAATTTTTGACACTCCAACATGTACTTGTTAGAATAATCAACCCATAGTTACCCATATTTGACATTAATTAATCATTTTTGTCTTATTCCTAGATTCCTCTCTATGCTAGTTGGATTCCACATGCACCTTGAAGTTAATACTTGCTAAAATGGGTCATGGAGAGCTTTGGAATAATCCTAGAAACTATTTTAGCAAGTCTTCTTTTATTCCTGGTTCTTAAAAGCGCAGTTCTGCTTTTTCTGAAAGTTGCCTTGCTTTACAGCAATTTTAAGGCATAAAGGAAAAGCTAGTCTAGGATAACTTGCCTTGTTTTTTGCCCACATCATCCTCCTTCCTTTTATCCAAACAAAAGCATGAATGAGTTTTCTTTCCATCACTTATTATCTTTCCCACTTGCTTTATCCAATTTGTGAGCATCTTCATAGATTTGGAAAGTCTTTCTTGCACCTATGGGGGATTTGACTAGTTTTAGTAAGCCTGCTTTTTGACCAATTCGAATAGCAACCTAGTGCTGTATAATATCTCATGTAATTATATATTTGAGCAGCTTATTACTTCATATGTTTGGATAATGTACACTTATTCAATACAGGATTAAGTTATGCTCCAATTTCAGTCTACTTTTGTGTGAATTTTACATGTTTGATTAGCGATTTTGTGAGTGTACTTGATCTATCACTTGGGTTCAATTTCCATGTGGTATCAGATATTTTGTATATCAATTTCTCTCCTTCCAAATTTTTATTGTAGGTTTGACATCACTAACTGGGAGAGCTTTCTGCTGACTGGAGGGCACAGTTGTTAAGATATGGACCAATCTCAAAGGATTATCTTGACTCCATTCAATTTATTTGAATGGAAAGTTGATATGGAGATATTGTTGAGAGCAAAAGGTCTTTACATGGTTACCATGGATACTGAGGCAGAGCCTAATGTAGCTGCAGAGAAAATCAAATGGCACAACAGGAGGGATGAGGCCTATGGTCTTTTGTGCTTGAGCATTTCAAGAGACATCCTCTTCCATCTTGATTCATTGACGTATCCTAATGAGGTGTGGGAGAAGCTTGAAGATATTTTCATAAAGACCGATGAGATGAGAGGACATCAAATCAAGAATGAATTTATCTTCTTGAGTCCCAGTAGATTCGAGTCATTGCAACTCTACTTTTCCAATTTTAAGGCCCTTGTTTTGTAGCTAAAACAATGTGGGATTAAAAAGAAGGAAGAGAAACTAGTCTTAACTATGCTCTCAAAGCTTGGTCCTGACTATTCAGTGTTTGTTTTGACCTTCCATGCCACTAAATTGACAGCTCTAACTTGGAATATGCCTAAGCTTAATGAGTTCATGGAATCCCTCACCCAAGAGAAAGATAAATTGGTGATGATGGGCACCATCAAACCTTCCAAAGACCAATATTTGGTTGCTGGAGATTCAAAGGTGGATTCAAAAAGCAAGAAAAAATACAAAAATCCACCTGAGCAAAAGAGAGACAAGTCAAAGTCTCAAGAGGAGCCCTTGGGCTCCAAGAAGAAGAACAAAGGAGAAATGAGCCAGTGTACATAATGCAGTAAGGGCTATCATCCAAAGAGCTCTTGTATGAAAAAGCAAACTGACATGTTGACCCAACTCCTGGAGAAGAACAAAATTTCCCTTCCTAATTGCTCAAAGAAGAGGGAAGGAGGATCAAATTCAGAAGACAAAGAGAGAGTACATGCCTTGGTTGCTTGCACCTCAAGCTCACCTAGCTTCATCATTGATTATGGAGCTTCTAGACACATGGTTTCGACAAGGGAGATCTTCTCCTCTCTTGACATGTCGAAAGGTCCAATAATAGTTTTGGGAGATTAATCTCTGACTGACAGTATGGGAAAGGGAAGGATTGATCTTGACCATGGTATTTCAATAATGTGTTGTATTCCAAGTCTTTCCTCTAATATCTTGTCAGTGTATCAGATGACTCACACTAGGTCTCCAAAGAAAGTCATCTTCTCCCCCAATGAAGTTGAAATCATAGATATTTCGAATGGTAAAGTCATAGCAAAAGGTGTTGTTGATCACACTTCGAAGGTATACAAGTTTTCCCATTTTCTACCCTACTCAAACCCCTCTGCTCTTCTTACTCGTGCTAATGAAGCAAGCAAGATTTGGCATGAAATATTTGACCATCTTAATTATAAGTATCTTTCTTATTTGAGTGATAAATATATGGTCATAGGGTTACCAAAGATCAAGTTTTCTAAAGGAGTTTGTCAAGGTTGTATCCTAGGAAAACACCCAGAGCACAAGTATGAGAGAGCTAGTCATGAGAGAACCTCTGCACCCCTTGAGTTGATCAACAGTGACATTGCTGGTCCATTTCCTCATATGTCCATGAGTCAATCCAAATATGCACTCACCTTCATAGATTAATTTTCTCGGTATTGTTGGGTCTACTTCCTAAAGCACAAGTCTGAAGTTTTTGACCTCTTCAAGGTCTTTCGAGCCTTGGTTGAGAACTAGTCTAGGAGGAGACTCAGGATCCTCATATATGACAATGGTGGTGAGTATGTCAATTCTGAGTTCATCCAGTATTGCAAAGATGCAGCATTTTGTTCCTTACACACCACAGCAAAATGGTGTTCCTGAGAGAAAGAACATATCACTGAAGGAGATGGAAACTTGCATGATGGAGGCTAAAACTTTGACACCAAAGTTTTGGGCTGAGGCTATAAATTGTGCATCCTATATCCAGAATAGGGTTCCACATAATCAGCTTGATGGTATTACTCCTTTCGAATCTTGCAGTGGGCACAAGCCAGATGTGACCCATTTCAGGATTTTTGGCTCAAAGGCTTGGGTTAGAATTCCAACTAAAAAGAGGAAGGATTTGCAACCCCAAAGCCAAGAGTGCTTATTTGTTGGGTATTCTGAAGATTCAAAAGGTTACAATCTGGTCAACTTGAGCACAAACAAATATTTCATTGAAAGAAGTGTTCAGTTCGAAGAAGAGCCTTTAGCAGTAGTTGAATTTGGAGAGTCATCTTCATCACCACAACCATTGATTGTAAGTGAAGAGACTAATGATTTTGTTGATTCTGATATGTCTGGTAATGATGATTTAATTTCATATCCTAACATTCCTACAAGACCAAAATGGGCAGCAAGGACCATTCATGCAACTGGGGAACTAGCTGGGAATCCTAGTGACACTAGGAGGACTAGATCTCAATTTGAGAGTGCCCTTTGTGTGAGAGATCCACTCTTTTCTAAGAGGTGTTATTTTATGGTTGAATCTAATCCTCAGACATATGAATATGCAGCACATTATCCAATATGGAAAACAGCCATGAAATAATAATTCAGCTCGCTCCAGAAGAACAACACATGGGAACTAGTTGATCTCCCCCTAGGGAGAAAGCTAGTAAAGTGTAAGTGGGTCTTCAAAACTAAGTTTTCTGCTGATGGTTCACCTTTGAAATATAAGGAAATATTGGTAACCAAAGGCTACTCACAAGTACATGGTATTGATTACAATGAGACCTTTGCACCAGTGGTAAATATGGTCTCCATAAGGCTAGCTCTAGCCATTGCAGCTTCCAAGCAATGGGAAGTACATCACATGGATGTGAAGTGTGCTTTTCTAAATGGAGATGTTAATGAAGAGATTTATATGCAGCAACCTGCAGAGTTTGTTTCTATTCCATGTTTAGTGTGCAAGTTAAATAAATCATTGTATGGGCTCAAGCAAGCCCCCAGGGCTTGGTATGCCAAGATTGATGGCTTTCTATTGTCACTGAGTTTTGTTCGATGCAAGTATAATCGTAATGTCTATTTGAATCTGATTCATGGTTATTTAATGAGTATTGTTCTTTATGTGGATGACCTATTGATTACAGGAAGTTCAAAGAAAGAGATTGCCTCCTTGAAGGATGCAAAGAACCATGCATTTTCCATGACAGATTTGGGGTTGTTGAGCAAATTCTTGGGTCTTGAAATTGCTCAATCCCAACATGGAATCAAAGTTCATCAATACAAGTATGCTTCATATTTTCTCACCAATTTTAGTATGAAATATTGCAAGCCAAGCAAGACTCCATTCCTTTCAGGAGTTAAGCTTAAGGAAGCAAGTTCTTCTCCTATGGTAAATAACACGCTGTATAGGTAGTTGATTGGGTGTTTTCTTTATCTTACACATACTCGAATTGAATTATCTTATGCAGTTAGTGTGGCTTCGAGATACATGGATCAGCCTCATGAAATCCATTGGAGAGCAGCCAAGAGGATCCTAAAATTTGTTCAGGGAACAAGGACTCATGGGATTTTCTATAAAGCAAAATCTGACTTAGAGCTAGTTGGATTTACTGACAGTGATTGGGAAGGTGACAACACAGATAGAAACTCTACTTCAGGATATGTGTTCATGCTTGTAGAAGGACAAATAATCTGGTCAAGTAAGAAGCAGAGTGTCATAGCACTCTCATATACAGAGGCAGAGTATAGAGGAGTTGTGAATGCAACTACTCAATGTTTATGGTTGCAGGAGATACTTGGAGAATGTGGTTTCAAATCAAAGTTTTCAATAGTCATATATTGTGACAATAAAAGCATTCAAATCTACATTGATCCAGTTCAAAGACAGAGAACCAAGTACATTGAGATCCATATGCACTACATCAAAGAGCTTGTGCATGATGGTACCATTGCTCTACTCTATTGTGCATCTTCAGAGCAAGTAGTAGACATCTTCACCAAAATGTTTTGTGAGAAGAACTTCAGTAATATCAAATCACTGCTGGGGATTTCTGATCATGTGGTGAAGCATGATTGATGACAATATTTCCAAAGTTTTGTTTCATGTCCATGTTTAAGGGAGGATTTTTCCCACTGTGCTTTTGTCTCTTTCCTTGGTTGTATGGGCATGCAATATGTAAAGGGTGACTAAGCCTTGTTTCTAGGCCCTATATTTTTCTGATATTTACTCATAAAGTCAGGCTTAAGGGGGGGTGTTATAATAATCATCCCATAGTTACCCATATCTGACATTAATTAATCATTTTTGTCTTATTCCTAGATTCCTCTCTATGCTAGTTGGCTTCCACATGCACCTAGAAGTCAATACTTGCTAAAATTGGTCATGGAGTGCTTTGGAATCACCCTGGAAACTATTTTAGCAAGAGTACTTTTATTCCTGGTTCCTAAAAGCACAGTTCTGCTTTTTCTGAAAGTTGCCTTACTTTACGATAGTTTTAAGGCATAAAGGAAAAGCTAGTCTAGGAGAACTTGCCTTGTTTTTTTCCCAGATCATCCTCCTTTCTTTTCTCCAAAAAAAAGCATGAATTATTTTTCCTTCCATCACTTATTATCTTACCCACTTTCTTTACCCAATTCGTGAGCCTCTTCATAGATTTGGAAAGTCTTTCTTGCACCTATGGGGGATTTGACTAGTTTTAGTAAGCCTGCTTTTTGACAAATTCGAAATGCAACCTAGTGCTTTCGAATCTCTCATGTAATTATATATTTGAGCAGCCTATTACTTCATATGGTTGGATAATGTACACTTATTCAATACAAGATTAAGTTATGCTCCAATTTTAGTCTCATTTTGTGTGAATTTTGCATGTTTGATTAGCAATTTTGTGAGTGTAATTGATCTATCACTTGGGTTCAATTTCCACAATACTCACAACTCATCCTTAACCCAATGTTAATATATTCCTCTGATGGATATTCTTTGTATGTTAGCACATATTTGAAGAATTCCAAGAATGGCCAATGTAAGAAAATAAATAAATATAAAGATCACTGTGGGAATATAATAAAACCAATTAATACTTAGGATAAAAATATTTAATCATTTTTTATTAAATTCATACCTACTAGCATAGATAGTTGGCATCCACTTGCACCACATGATCAACACTTTCCATATATACCCCAGGAGCACTTTTATCATGATTCTGGTTTGATCCCGTCCACTTTATTAACTTCTAGAATTAGTGATTGCGCCTTCCTGTAGATTATTTCTTTATTATGCTTTATTCAAGGTTTTATGTGGATAAGGTAAAGCTAGTCAATTATGAAACTGCTATCTTTTTTTTCCAACCCATCCTCCGTTATTTTCTCTCCATATTCCAGGATTAGAATGTTTTCCATCATTCATGACAAATAACTCATGCTTTATCTAATTCGTGAAGTCTTTGATTGATTTGGGAAGTGCTTTAGCTACCTATGGGGGTTTATCATATTTTGTAAGTCTAATTTATGAGCTACCATGAGTTGTCTTCCACCAACTCAATTTTCCTTTATAAGTATGTATTACTATTATAATAATCAATCAAGTATTTGGTTAATCAATCAATTCATTGAATCAATAATCAATATTAATTGGATCACTTCTCTTGTATTCAGTCTCTTTATTCTTCTCTCTATTTTCCTTGTGCGTACTTGTGAGAATTATCTTAGTAGCAAGATATACCTCATGTGATTCTTATTTGCATCAAGGATATTTTTCTGCATGGTATCAAAGTGCAATATTGTTCAAATTCAACAGAGTTGAGGAGCTATGTGTTCTCTCTATCAAAGTACATCCAGTCTCCTATCCCTCTTTGAAGAAGAGATTGGTTTAAGCTTACAATATTTTCTCCTAGTTTTATTTGTGTGGGTTGCATAGAATTTCTTCTTGAGTGCATCAACATCTCATTATGGATTCTTCTTCATCTATGATCATGACTCCCTTCAACTATCATGAATGGAAATCCAAAATTGGCATTCTATTGTGCAATAAGGGACTCTATGAGTTTCTATGGCTTTAGAAAATGAACCAAATTATGTGGTTGAGAAAGCTAAGTGGAATAATAAGTTGGATGAATCCTATGGATTGCATTTCCTCTCTATTTCCACTTATCTACTCTTTGATATAGATGGTTTGACCACTCCAAACCAAGTATGGACCAAACTTGAGTCTCTCTTTGGAATTCAAGATGAGATAAGAGCGCATCAGTTGGAGAATGAGTTATTATAATTGATTCCAAACTATTTCGATTCTATTGATGATTTCTTCACCAAATTCAAGTCACTTGTTCTATTTCTCAAGCAATATGGGATTGACAAGAAAGAATATCAATTGATACTTTCCATATTATCAAAATTGGGTCCTGAATACTCAGTTTTTGTGTCTAATTTTCATGCTACTAGGCTTGTTATTTCTAATTGGAAAATTCCTTCCTTGAGTACATTATTTGATACACTAACAAAGGAGCAAGATAAATTGATCCAGCTAGGTGCTCTTAGATATTCCAAAGGCAAGGATAATTCTCTCATATTTCAAGGAAGCAAGAATACCAAATCCAAAGAAAAGAAAATTGTGCAAGAGAAGAAGCCAAAGTCAAATAATGAAGATGAAAGTTTGAATCCTACTGATGAAGGTTCAATGAAGAAAGTTGAGAAGAAAGGAAGTACATCCAAGTGTTCTTATTGAAGAAAGGGATTTCATCCTGTAAAGAAATGTTTCAAGAATAATATGGAAATCATGTCTCATATTCTTGAGAAGCACAACATCAAAGTTCCAGATGAGCCAGAGAACCATGTTGATTCTTTGGAACACTACCATACTGCGCATTTCCAAGGTGATATAAACGATGCCTTGAGTGCCAAAGTTAAATTATTTCCTCACATATCTAATATAGATTCATTTTATGATATATCAAAATCACAAATATGAGGTTCTACTTATTATTCTCCTAGATTCATCTCTTAGTAATTGTGATTTTTCATTAGATCCTAACTTGTCTTTGAGAAGCTTTTCCTCACTCCATAATTCTGATTTAGAATCATGTTTGCAGGCTGATATTCATTTCATGACACCATTCATACCACCATCCATAACATCTACCATGCCTCTTAATACTCCTAAGACTATACAAACCCCAAGTTCACTATTTGATTCCTCATTGGTTTCTTATGCAATGTTACTGATATCAAATGGTTTCAAGTCTTTCATATTTTCACTGGTTATTTATATATGATCTTAGTTATCATTGGACTTATATTACACATGTTTGTATCTATTCTAATCACTTATGGTTCAAATCCCAAGTCCATTCATCATTCATATTTTTACACTCATCCTCATGAAGACACTGAAGCCTTTGTATTTGTTGTTCCATATTATAATATTTTTGATATATAATAGTATTTTCACCCTCATATCATATATTGGAAGGTGCTACATCATATTGGAAGAATGATATGTGATCCACATCACAATTGTTTAGCTATATAAGGAATTGATTGTACCAATTGTATTAATTTTTGTACTCTTTGGGAAGGAGTATGCATAGATATATTTTCCATTTCAGATTATGTTTGCATATCATAGTTTTTTAGCAGCAACAAGTATTTAGATAATGCACCTACTTCATCAGATGATGAGATACCAGGAGTCTCTCATCTTCCTTCTTATAGATTCTATATCTAGCACATGATCATGGAGTTCATGATTTCTTCATCAAATCCTTTCACCAAAAGCAGTTCATTTATCTCATCAAAGTGAAGATAAAATACATATCTCAAATTGTGTGCCTTCTCCTTTATTGAGGGAGGATTTTTCCCATGTGGTTTTGCCTCTTTCCTCAAATTTTCTGGACATGAATAATTGTAAAGGGTGACCATAGCCTTGTTGTTGGGCCCTATATACACCTATATGCACCATATGCATCTTATTATTTAAGACATAAACATTGTAGAGTTAGACAAGGGGGTGTGGGAATATAATAAACCCACGTAATACTTAGGATAAAAATATTTAATCATTTTTTATTAAATTCCTACCTACTAGCCTAGATAGTTGGCATCCACTTGCACCACATGGTCAACACTTCCCATATATACCCCATGAGTGCTTTTATCTTGATTCTAGTTTGATCTTATCCACTGTATTGACTTCCAAAATTAGTAACTCCACCTTCCTGCATATTTTGTCTTTACTCTGCTTTATTCCAACTTTTCTGTGGATAAGGTAAATCTAGTGAACTAGGAAACTGCTATTTTGTTGCCAACTCATCGTCCATTATTTTCTCTCCATATTCCAAGATTAGCATGTTTTTCCATCATTCATGACAACTCACTCATGATTTAGCTAATTGGTGAGGTCCTTGATTGATTTGGGAAGTGCTTTAGCCACCTATGGGGGTTTATTATATTTGGTAAGTCTGATTTATGATCTAGCATGAGTTGTATTCCACCAACTCAATTTTCCTTTATAAGGATGTATTAATATTTTAATAATCAATCAAGTATTTGGTTAATCAATCAAGCCATTGATTCAATAATCAATTATTCATTGAATCACTTCTCTTGTATTCAATCTCTTTATTCTTCCCTATATTTTCCTTGTGCATGCTTGTGAGAATTATCTTAGTAGAAATATCTACCTCATGTGTTTCTTATTTGCATCAAGGCTCTTTTTCTACATGGTATCAAAGCTGCAATTTCTAGAGTCACAGCCAATATGAAATTTTAAGTTGTTGTAAAGAAATCACAATTACTAACAAACTTGGATATCAACCATTTTTTTCTTTGTCATCATGTCTTATGTGATGAATGGGTTCCATTTATTTTCTTTTCTACAAAACAATTGAAAATCAATATTTAATGCTAAATTAATTAATTCTATGTACATAATTGAAAAAACAATGATTACATGCATTCGAAGCATGTATTTGAGATTATTCCTCCTACAATGCATTTATGTCCAGTTCTTTGATCATATCCTTGTACACTTGTATGGACATATCTACTATCATTTTCCAGTTATCACCTTGTTCATCCTTTGGGATTTTCATAATCTTTTTGAAAAATTAAAATGGCATTAAGCTATTTTTATATTGATATGAAAAGTAATTAATATACCAAAAATTCTATTAATAAAGGGATGTTTTGTAGTAGTAAATACATATTCTAGAAAAACGCGTTTAGGTATATTACTTTTTCAATTATTTTTTTTGTTGTTGTATGTTTTTTATATTGTAGTTCTGACATGTCTCATTAACCATTACTCTGGGAACGCTTCCTGTAATTTAAATATAACGTGATTCTTGGAGTCGTTGGATTGTTTTTTGTAATGTAAATGGAAAGTATGTCGATGCATTCTTTCCATTATATCCTAGAGTAATTTTATAAAAAAATTTCCCCATTTCATTAACTTCTAGCACTACTCCAAATGAGTTAAAGACCAATTCATCATTATTTACATTTTTCATAATTTTTCATTTTCTTAGGACAACATTCCATTCTCTTGATGTCGATCATTGCATAACATTCAACATAGGTGAAATAGATTGTTTGAAACATGTTAGTGAATATTACTAAGTACATTATTACTGAAAATTCAAAGAAAATTGCATATTGATTACTTTTTTATTCACCTGATTCATCCCTCTGCAAATTTTCCATCAAGGTTTTACACTCTTATGCACTTAGATTACAAAGAATTTTATCGAATTTCCTCATTTCTTGGATTTTCATGACACACATTAACCAATCCACATTAGTTAAACTTACATATCAATTCAAACATATTAATTTTATACTGAAATTACAAAGAACTTTCATTCTTTAGTTTTTTGGATGTGCTCCCATTGTGTCGATTAGAATTATTATTCCTTGAACTCTTATTATGCATTGTATTTCAATAAACAACCTATACCATTAATAGAGAAGCTATTAAATATATTATACAAATAAATTGCATAAATTTCATCTAAAAAGGTAGTATGGCATATCAGTGTGTGTTATGAATAAAAATGACATGGTGCATCTATAATATATATGCACTAGTGTATCAAAAATATTTACCCATCGATAATAGAAAATAAGCTACAAGTTTCTTGGTGCCATATATTTATTCAACGATGTTGTTGTTACTTATTATCAATAACGAGTCAGAAATTCCCTAAAACATTTTTTTTTTAAATCCAAACAGTGTGCTTTGATTAAAGCACACTGGTGCGTTCTACGGAACTGTCTTCATTGAAAATTGTTAAAGCATTATATATTTTTTAAACACTAACAAGGAAAATGTTGGGATTCGATGCAATAAGTGGTTCCATTGAATCGCATGCCAAACACCTTATATATAGAAGCACAAACCCATTAAATCTAAAGTGCCTAAAAATAAAAACCTTGATTGTCAAATAATAGACGGAGTTAAACCCTAATGTTAAATTTTGCATCCACATAAAACAAAAGGAAGCAATAAAAAAGAAAGGGTTCCAATGTTAAAAGAAAGTATGAAAAAAATTCAAAATTTACTCTAAATATTAATAGGAACATAAATAAACCATGCATTATGATCAATATTAAGAATTTACATACTTGAAATTTCTATTATGTAAAGTTTTATGTGATTCACCATACCTTACCAATTTCGATCTTCAAACAAATCTAGTTGCTACAAAGTCCTTGCTAGTAAATATTTCTTGCAAAACTCTCCCCTCGAAATTTTGGAAAAATAATAAAATATTGATTAGGTTTTCTTTTTTTTTAAGTTTATCAAACTAGTTTTTTGAAAAAACAATCTCGCTCCCTTTTCAGCTCATGGAAAAAAAAACTCGTGCATTTTTTCATTTTTTCTACATACCGATTTTCATTAATATATAAGCGCATCGGTGTGGCCTAATAGACAATGCACCACTCATACATAACTCCGTACTACTTTTTTCACATAACTGGTGCACCTGTAAGATATGATTGTATCAATGCGTTATAGGTTTTAAAACACACCATCTGGGCATAAAACAGGAAAATAAACATACAAAAAAGGTATTTTCATGTTACACTATGTGGCTACAGATGCACTCATAATATATGTGGGCATCGGTTTGGATGTGGTATATGGGAGAATTGGTGCAATATAGTTAACAAAAAGCACTGGGAAGACAAAAAATAGAAAAATTTATACGTTCTCAAAATTGGCAATTTCATATTTCGTTTTTTGTTCACCAAGATGTATTTAAGATTTGAGTGAAGCAGTGCGCTATAAGATAATAAGCAAACTAATGATGATAATATTGAAAAATGAATATATATAAATATTTGTTATCAAACTTGGTGGATGTTTTGTTTAGTGGATTCTTTTTGGATGTTTGTGTCGGTGCATATATGTTTGTTACGCATCAATGTGTTCAATTATTTAAGATGCATCAGTTCTATATGTTTATTAAAGTGCTCAAAATGAGTTAAAAATCCTTATGAATATATTTTTGAAATTAAAATGGTATATTCATCTCAAATTTTCTTTTAGGATACAACCACATCAATTACAATATTTCATAGTATAAATACACTTCTTAAACTCACCATATTATTAAAAAATGGTTTCAAAACTATAGAGAAAGTTGGATTTCAATATGGATCCAAAAATTATTTTAAAAATGTAAACATGTATTGATTGTTGATTTGGCTCAAATGCAAGGATAAAAAGTTACAATATTAAATGGCCAATTCTTCAAATTCTAGTTGACTCCATATTGTTCAAAGCTCATCAAGTCCCTTTCCATCTACAATAAGTTCATATTTTATTTATATTTTTATTATCTAATTGATTTTTTGTTATTTATCCATGTGAAATTGGGTAACAATGCATACATTTTTGCAAGATCCTGATTCAAGATTGAGTTCGGATGCATAATATATTCTACTAGTTGAAAACACTGCAAGCTTTTATCAGGGGCAATATATTGCAAGAAATTGGTAGAGGAAAATAGAAATCCACTTTACCCCACCAATTATAACATGACATCTTCCAACCAAAAAATTGGGTCATTGACAGTAATTCATCGTGAGTTCGATCTCTTTTACGACACACCAATAGTATGTGGTTATTCAAAATGTCAAGGGTTGAAGGATAAACCTAGGTGTGTCACACTTGCCCATTATATTAATGATAGACTACCCAATATTTATGGTATAATTATTAATATCTCCTACTATAGTAAAAAATTCAATAGGTGATATACAAAAGACACGTAAGAACACTTTCTTATGCTCATTTTTTAAAAAGATGGAAGGAAAAAAACTATGTTTCGTCCTAAATTTACCAACTCTTATACTTTTGTTCAATCAACTAAAAGTTATAATGACCCAAAGTATGATATCAATACCACCCAAAACATCTTTACAAGGATATCCAAAAACTTTTATGAGTCGAAAACAAAAATGTCTGAGTGCAAATCAAGGTTGGTCCAATTGTTGGAAGGTAGTGATGACTTCTCTCTTACTTGCATTTGCAAAGTAAATGTAACACCATTGGCCTAAACCCCTGGTATAATTGGGTCTAAATGTAATTATTGATTATGAAGGCCTGAAGGGATGAACATTTTGTATTTTGTAACTATTAATATTAAAATCCACAATTGACTATGATGAGGTGATGCGCTTAAGAGATCGCCAGCCCAAGTATTCATCGAAGCTTGAAAGGCATATTAGAGATGTCTTAGTTGGGAAATCCTGCTATGACCTTACCCTTAAGTCATTATTTAAGTATACTTACTTTTTTATTAACTTAAACATAGTTTATGTTAAGATGAGGATTAAGTGTGATTAAAGAGAATAATTAAATGTTAATTAAAGTGGAAACATGGCTCGTGGGAGAGACCACATGGGGAAATATATTATCATGCAAGTGAGACGAACATCCTGGGGGTGATTTTGTCACAACGAGGGAAAAGTAGAAACTAGGATGTTGAGAGTGCCAACGTTGGGATCGACATGTTATTGGGTAAATGGATCGTCATACCGGTGCCAATGTAGAGGTGTTGACACCAAAGTATCGACATCAGAATCGGGGGTTCCCTTGTGGATATATCGTAAAATTTTGATTATTGACTTTCAAGTAGGAGGGTGATAGTGCCCAACTCATGTAAATTCAAAAGGGTCATTGTCAAATCTCATTTAGTCATTGTCGAAATCTAAGTTTTGACGCACCGACATCGAGACAAGCATGTCCATTGAGAACAAAATTATGGCATGTGTCGGCATCCAATGTTCGATGTTGAAGGAAATGAGTTCCAAGATCAGAATATAAATATCGGTAGGGTTATTTAACTATGTTTCTTTGGTGTTTCGATTTTCGACTCCCGATGTCAAAAATGGGAAAAAAACATGGTAAAGTCGGGAAGGTAGAAATAATCCATCAGGACTTTTATTATGTTTTTTTATTGTTTGATTAACTAAATTTAACTTTTAATTAAGAATTATAATATATATTTAACCAAGATTCAACTAACTCGAGAATGAATTAATGCTCTGTGGATTATTTTAATTTGTAAAAGAAAATATTAGCACTTGTTTGTGCTACCTTGATTAAAAGGGATATGATTTATGAGAATAGATGGTAATGTATGGGTGCGTTACATTTTGGTATCATAGCTAAGGTTTGACACTTAGACTTTGGGAAATGTCTTGATTTTATAAAGAGTGGTAACTCGAGTTTATTCGATCTTCTAATTTTTCTTGTATTAAATGTTTGTATCATTGATAATGAAAATTATACTATGCATGTGACTAATGATGTGAACTAACAATCATGTATGAATTCATATTGCTACTAACAACTCAATTTTCAATCCATTATACTTGTTGATTTCCAGTATAGTAGGCAAGCGGCACTAAAAGCATGGCAGAAGAGCCTGTGATGTCCAAAGTTGTTGAAGAAGTTGGCATAGACATTCAAAGAACTGAATCTAATGGTCATAAATATGAGATGAGAACCATGTAATTATTCGAAACTTTGAGGGATATTTAATTTTGGAATGGAAATATCCTTCAGTGTGTGGAAAAGAAAAATCAAAAAAATCAAGAAATGATGCAGAATCTACTACAGTTACAAAATTAGATGCAACTAGTAAGTTTTGTCGTAAGAAGGGAACGAGAAGAATCAATGAATAGAGGAATTCCTTATAGATACTAGCATTCCAAGGATAAGTATGTAAGCAAATGGGGTTTCATTCTCGATATCATCCAATTGAAATTCATAATAGGAATGAGGAACCTAAAATCCGAAATGATCTTCATTCTAGAAGACATTTGAAAAGAAACCGACTAGGGAATGCATTACAGGGTGAACTCGGGAAAATCAAACCTCCTACCTTTGATGGATAAAAATATGGAGAAATAGCAAAGATTTGGATTTTTTCCCAATGAAGAATTATTTGCAATTACATGACTATTATAATAATCAAGAAGATCGTATTGCTATACAAAATCTACAAGGAAAAGCTTACATGTGGTCGAAGCATCCAAAGCAGGTATAAAATCTAGATGAGAGGAAAATCTCATGGAAAATGTTTCAAAGGTACTTCAAGCATGAATACCTATCACAACAATACTATGATAAGAATATGCAAGAAATTTTTGAACTCATATTGGGAAATATAAAAATGGTAGAATATGAGAAAAGATTCTTGGAATTGTTAGGTTATGTGGACTTCATCCAAGATGAAAAGGTTAAGATTCGGCGATTCCTCAGTGGTTTACCAACGTACTTCAAGGACCAAATAAGTTATGACAACCCTCATACCTTGAAAGAATTCATACGGAAGGCTAAATGTCTGTATGAGCAAGGTAAGAGTAGGTAGGATTTGCATAAGAGTTGCAAAAGTAAATTGAATGATAAGCAGGAACAGAAAGAAAATGGATTTAAAACTCTTGATTTTAAACAAGATGAGTATAATTATTTCAACATCCCACTTTGAAAGGTGAGTCAAGGGAGACTGAATCTATGGGACAAAAGAGACAATTACCAATTAAATTCTAGAAATGTGGAGGTGACCATTACCTGGTGACCACTACCTCAATAAGTGTCCTGAGAGGAAGATAGAGATGCTAGTATGTATAATGTGCAAGAAGCATATATAGTGGGAGAGGTTGCTAGAAGAATTCCTTGTATATATGAAACTTTGGAAAATCACCAAGCAGACCAGCAACATTCAATTATTGAAATCGAAGGTAGAATCCAAAGGGGAAATTCAAGTATAACCAATCTACATATTGGACAAAAGAATCAAGGCTCTCGGGAACAAGGCCATAGGATAGGTAAAGGTCCAAGGGACCTAATAAAGTCCTGAGGAAGCAACCTGGGAACTAGAAGAAAAAATGTGGGAAGAGTATCCCCATCCATTTTGAAGATTGTACATATGTAAATAAATATGAAAGTGTTTCTCATGTGTTTTGGACAATGAAACATCGTGGACAGTGTACACTTTAAGGGGGGGATGTAACACCTTTAGCATGAACCCCTAGTTTGATTGGGTCCAAATGTAATTATTGACTATGTATGCTTGAAGGGATGAACATTCTGTATTTTGTAACTATAGTAATATTAATATCCATTACTAATTGTTATGAGGTGGTACACTGAAGAGATTGGGGACCCAAGTATTCACTAGAGGTTGAAGAGGGGATTATAGGTGTCTTAGTTGGGAAACCCTTCTATGACCTTACCCTTAAGTCATGATTTAAGCCTAATTCATTTTTTATTAACTTAAACATGTTTTACGTTAAGATGGGGATTAAGTGTGATTAAGCAAAATAATAAATGGTTAATTAAAGTGGACACATGGCTCATGGAAGAGATCTTGTGGGTGTTACGGAGAGAAATTCCTATGGCTTGGGGTACCACAACAGACAGCTAGACTCCAGAACACCATCCTTCCCAATATGCAATAGAAATAATCCATTGAGCTTGAAT
>LPNX010725914.1:373018-435242 GCA_001517045.1 Pseudotsuga menziesii
CGAGGCAGTGCCAAAGGAGACTCAGCAACTAACAGCATTCACCCAGCAACCCACTATCTTCCACAACAAGGTAAAAACCAGGGTATACGCGACTGTTCACAGTAAACCCGCGTGTATACGCGGAAATCCCAGAGAAAACCGTGTGTATACGCGACTGTAAGCAATAAACCCGCGTACAGGAAGAAAAAGGTGCATAAAACAAGGCAAACAGGCAGACTAAGACAGACTTTACTCCAATCAGACTCTACCAGGCATACATGCCCCCAGTCCCGACACAGAAACAAGAGAGAGAGAGCACTTCAAATACATTGAATGCCAAAAGATCAACCCCCAAAGGACAATTACTAGGAACTCCCCAGCAGAGTTGCCAATTCTGTTACGGAGAGAAATTCCTATGGCTTGGGGTACCACAACAGACAGCTAGACTCCAGAACACCATCCTTCCCAATATGCAATAGAAATAATCCATTGAGCTTGAATTGATACAATCCTGCTTCAACAACAAGTGAACAATGCAAGCATACTATAACGTGGTGTTAGCACTATTCTAGCATATATAACATCAATAATGTAAAAGCATTTGATACATTCCAATGGATACAATATTCAATCAAATGCACATCATTGGACAGGAAAAGATGTTTCTTATTAACATAAATCAGAGATTACAAGTGACAACCTCTGACGACACGTCTACGAATCGGAGAAACTGAATCCCCCACTTGGGCCTCCACCACCTCAATCCTCCATCACTTCGATAGCAAGCTTACTAACAAAGGGCAATCTTGGGAAGAACACAACAGTGCTCCAAAGGGACAAAGGGATGCAGACTCAAGCATAAAGTTCTGGCAACAATGGACTATAGCTTCCTTGCTTCAATCTCTCTATATCTCCCCCCCTCTTCAATGTACCAATGGTTCCTTATATAGCTTCACAAGGGATAATGAAGGGTCGAATCCGAGCGATCTCAAGGCATATGGAAGGCCAAGAGTCATATGAGTCGGATCCAAGTCAAGGAACAGTCCAAAAGGATTTGGATTTATGTACACATCCCGATGTACGCGACTATAGGGGAAATATCCGCGTATGTACGCGGATATCGAGGGAAAAGCCGCGTATATCAATATTCTAATGTTTTTAGGGATGATCAAGGTAACATTAAAAGATATAAAGTGGTCCAAAGGGGCTAATGAGTCTGCAGCGGGACAAGGGAAGGCCATACAATGTGTGATTCACCTAGTGGGGTGAAAATCGCTATAACAGTGGGTAAAGAGATTATCATGCAATTAAGACAGACGTCATGGGGGTGAGTTTGTCACAATGGGAGAAAAGAGGGAAATTGGTTCGTTTCAGAGGAGAGACGAGAATTGGTCCATGTCCAAGGAAAGTGTTTGAGTGAAACAGGGAATTCTTCTTAATCGAACTGAACCAAATTATATACCTAGGAACCATACTGGGAAAGTGTCTGTTGAAGTTATAACCATTTATGTCTCTGGTCAATCCAGTGAAATGGAAAATAGTGTAGGAAACTAACCTAGTATAATTCTAAGCAATGTGAATAGTGATGTGTCTCACTATTGTGGTGACAGAAGGAAGCTAGGAAGGTTAAATGCATTGTTTGGCATGGAATTGGTTGTAGACCAATGTTCCTGATTGCTAAGTGTACCATTGAGAGAAATTATGGGACTGGTAAGAAACCTAACTAGTGCATGCATGGGCCTCGTCTCGGGGGTGGTGTTTTTCTCAAATAATTTGAGCATAACTTCCTACGATTGGGTGGAGCGTGCCTCACATGCAGTCAATTGCCCAAGTCAATTGTTAACAGATAATTTTAATTGTTAATAAACATATTGTTATTCGTCAATGATAATTGTGTTTGGACTCAAGGTTGTTGCTTCCTATTTATATTTCCATGTATGAATTATTCTTGAAGAAATTGCAATAATATGACATTTGATGTTTCCACAATGTTCAAACATGGTGCTTCAATTTTTCTGGAAATTCAATGTGTTGAAGCTAGTGGGTGATTGACGTGTTTTGAGTGGAATCTCCTAAGTGTTTACAGAGATGGAAAGGAAAATTTCCTAACCTTATGTTTTTCGAATTGATGGATGTTTAATGAGACAAATTGAATGTTGTTCTAGATTGTTATTATGTTCAAAAGGTGTTTGGGACAATTGTTAAATTAAATACTCTGTTTGGGAGTTGTTGAGATGATGTACGCAATGTTAAGTGGATTTAATGGTTGTAGTGTGTCATTGGTTAACCGATTCTGATAAATTAGTTAAAGGGGTATAATTCCTTATTTCCTTATGGGTGCTTGCAAAGCCATTGAGGACTATGGCTTGGTCACTAAACATGTTCTTTGTTTTAATCAATTTGTGTGAGAAGTTATAAAGAAGTCCATTGATTTGTATCTCATTTGATGTAGAATTGAATGAAAAAGAAACAAGTAGATTATCACTATAAATAAGGTGAAGTTCTTGTACCCTGGATTGATCACATTTTGCATTAAGAATGTTGATTCCTGAGAATATCTTACTTAAGTAATGAATTGTGTAGTTGAACCTTAATGGTCATGTTGATTGTAATGATTGTAAGCATTGAGAATGTCCAAAGACAGATATATTCACTTCTTTGGAGAAAATTCTTGTATGTGAAAGGATCATTTTCAGTCTCAAACTATTTGAAGAAAATGGATTTAAATTACTGTCGCCTTGGAGTGAAACCTAAATTTTACCAAGTTTTGAAACCAAATAAAGGCAGGAAAGCTTCTAAGTTTTCGACTAAGGAAATGCCTTGATCATTTTTTTAAATTAACTAAGTCCCTTAACATTTAACTCAGAAATAAAGGGATGATGCTTCGTTGAAGAAACAATGGTGTCGATGTCTAACATCGCTTGGAAAAATATCGGCATAGTCTGCAGCTAAACTACAAGTTAGTTGTCTACTTGCCAAAGAGTCGATGCCGAACTATGATATTGGGATCGGTATAATAATTATGAATGTGATTTCATGTCGATACCAAAGTGTTGATGTCAAGAGTCCCGGCATCGGGATCTACATGTTACTGTGTAAATGGATCATCATACAAGTGTCAATGCATAGGTGCCAACACCGAAGTACCGACGCTAGAATTAGGATTTTCCTTGTAGATCTATGGTAACCTTTTGATTACCGAAATCTGACTTTCGAGATGGAGGTTGATAGCGCCCAGTGCATGTAAATTCACTGGACTTTCGATGCTGATGTGGCGACGTCAATGTCGGCATGGGAAGGTTCGTTGTCAAATTTCGTTTAGTCATTGTTGGATTCCAAGCTCCAACGTGTTGACTTTGAGATCACTGTGTCCGTTGAGAATGAATTTATGGCCTGTGTTGAAATCCAAGGAATCTATTTCCGAGATCAAAACGTTGGGATCAGTAGGGTGATTTAGTTATGTTTATTTGGTGTTTCAATTTCAGACTCCCGATGTTGAAAATGTCGAAAAAGCATTGTAAAGTTGGGAAGTCAGAAATAATTCATTGAGACTTTTATTAATATTTTTTAATTATCTGATTAACTAAATTTAGTCTTTAATTAAGATTTGTAATATATAATTAACTAATCTTTTGTTAAATGGAGAATGAATTCATGCTCTCCAAATTATTTTAATTTGTAAAAAAAATTATTAGCACTTATATGTGCTACCTTGATTAAAAGGGATGTGATTTATCGGAATGTATGGTAACGTATGGGTGCGCTACAGTAAATAGCATGTTGAGTTTTATAGCTTGAATGGTCTTCTGGCTCTTCAGGCAGTTTCGGCTCTACGGTTTCTTTTCGGCGGAATGAGACGGCCCTGAGTTAAGGCCCTTGAGGGAAAAAAGGAGATTTCCATTTTTACCCGTTTTACTGTGGTTTTTTCACTCCTGCCAGCATGGAGCCTAGAGTCAGCAGTGTTGAGGACAAGGAGCTCCTATATTTCTTAGAGGAATCGTGGCAGGGTTTCTCCATTTATCAGCACCAGAATCATCCGCGGTCGCATATCCGGCAACGGTCCAAGATAGGTTGGAACAATTGCCAGCTGGAATCGAAGTTGGAACCAAAGTTAGGGCTTTTGATAGGTTTACTGGGTCTCTTGCACAACCAACACCCAGAGATGATGCGGGAGCTACGAGGAACCTCACAGTCAAAAAAATAGGCCCTTCGCTTGGAGGATCACCCTACACCCTTTTTCCGGTAATTGCTCCCACAACTCTTGCGCTGCAGACAGTGGATGCCACAATCACACACAGTGAACCCTTTACATAAGATCCTCTAAATTCAAGGGCTCTTTCATAACAGGGTTTCCTCAATGAGCTTGATCTGCTGGAAGCAAGATGGTCGGGTACTATACCTGCTTTCTATGAACAAACCCCCACTTTTATCCTACATTTTACACCTAGCCCGAAAGGTTTCATCTTTTCATTCCTAGAGCCTGGGAATTTCAGTGGTTCTTCACCAAAACCGGGCTCATGACACAGTGAAACGGACACGTCAGAGGGTCTGGTGGACGGATTTACTGAGGCCAGGAGAAGTGAAAACAAAAAAAGAAAGAATCGATGCCTAAACCCTAGCAGAGGACCCTTAATTTAGTCTGTGGGGTCGATATATCCATTTTTGAAGCAAAGGACATGGCAGAAGTTTCCCTAGTAGGAAAAAACAGAGGTCGAAACCCTTCCCAAGAGGAGATGGGGATTTGGGTCTGAAGAAATTGGGCAAGGATGTTGAATTACGAACCTGAACTCACACCGCTGGCCAAGGGCTAGTTTGGTTTTCAATTTAACTCGAAGGACGATTCTAAGAGTATTCTAGGGAAGGTCTAGAATTTTGGCTTGACCCCTTTCGAGCTTCAGAAATGGACTCCTTTGTTTGATGCAGGAATCGAGAGGCTGAATATGATACCGGTTTGGGTTTGGCTATCAGGGCTTCCATGGGATTTTTGGAACCAAACTTCTTTAAGAGATATAGGAAAAGTGTTGGGGACCTTCATTGAGGCAAACCTCTCTTTCCTGCAAACAAAGCGCAAAATAGTGGCAAGAATACTCGTGTCTCTGAACATCTAAACCAACCTTAGGGATCACATCAACCTTATTTGGGGCCCAAAAATTAAGAAACAACTGCTGGACTATGAGGGGCTTCCATTCAGGTGCCATAGATGTAATAAGACAGGGCATTTGGAAAAAAACTGCCCTCTAGCCCTACCACAATATTCTAACAGGAAGATATGGACTGTTATGTAAACTAGGGCTCCATGTTCAGATGGACAAGCTGCAGCACAAGAAGACGAGGGCAGTCAGCCAGCAGTAGATCCGTCAATCCAGCCTTCAGGATCTTTCGAGGAACAAGTGGCAGTGGCCTCTACAGATGGGTACACCCCCCCACTTCAGGAGGAATCGCAGCACACCACCAGTATGACCCCTTTTTCTTATTTGAATGATCAATTAAATGATTTAAATTTAATGGAAAAAACCTCATCGGTGCCCTGTGTTTCTGAATTCTTTCCCCCTAAACCTCCTTGCTTCCCCCACACACACACACTTCCCAACCCTCCAGCCCCTGTGATGACTTCTAGTTCTTCCCCACATCATGCTCCCTCAGATTCTCCCTCCACTTCCTCAATCTGTTTCCACCTTCGATCAAGGGATATTCCTACTTTGTTGGCCCCAACAGCCCCTCTCCTTGGGCTTGGCACAAACCCCACCTTTCCTACAAAAGAAAAAGGGAGAGGAAGGACATCACACATCTCCACAGCCCAGCAAAATGCACTCAAAAATTAGGTGAATGGAAGGAAAAAAACCCTCATTGGGGCACTTAGAGTAGTGCAAGCACCAGAATGGGTTCCAAAATAAATATTCTCTCCCTAAACTGCAGGGGTCTAGAGAGTACCCAAAAAAAACTTGCCCTAAAAAAGATGCTTTTGGTCCACAAACTGGATGTAGTCCTTCTTCAGGAAACATTAGGATCATAACAAAAGTGACAAGGATTCTCGCTTAATTTCTTCTTTTTACGCATTCATAGCTTAGAGTGCAAGGGGACACTCTGGTGGTTTAGCAATAGGATGGAGTCAGTCTACCCTGTACTGCACAAACTCTTAGGGAGATCCCTATGGCCTTGGAATACAGCTAAATTGGGTAGAGGCAGATCTAACCCTGAATATTCTGAATATTTATGGGTCGTACAACAATAGAGTGGAATTTTGGGAAACTCTGAAAAAATCAAGCATCATTCGAAAGGAAAATATGATTATAGGGGGGATCTGAATTTTACTTTGGGGGTGCATGAAATCTAGGGCCCAAGAGCGAGAACGGATCCTCTAACTTCTTTCTTCAGAAACCTCCTTCACAACCTGAGGATGGTGGACTTAGACCCCCAAAATCTGAAACCTACTTGGACAAACAAAAGGACGGGGAAGGATTGGATTGCAAAATGACTGGATAGATTCCTGATGGATGAAAATATCCTAAAGAAATATTTGGTGTTCAAACAATGGGTGGATTCAGGATCAGAGGTCCTCCAGATTATTCAAAATAACTAGCAACCTTTCCGAGCAGATGAAGGATCGTGTGCTGCTATACATTTTACTCAAAATCTCTTCCTCATAAAAAACCTTCTAAAAGACTGGGCTTGAAACAAAAAGATCTTGGACGATCAAGCAATCACACAAATTGAGGCAGATCTGGAAGAGATTCAGAATACTAACAGAGGGGTTTTCCTTACTCAGGAAGATAAGGAGAGATTGTACACTCTGGAATCTAATAGAAACAAGATTCTCGAGGAAAGAGAGGAGGTCTTGAGACTAAAAACCAGAGCCATATGGATGGAGTGTGGAGATGACAATACCAAATTCTTCCAAGCTTTCACAAAAGGAAGAAAACAACAAATAACCATCTGGGAGCTAAGGAAAGATAACAATGAAGTCATCTCTTCGTTTGAAGACCTAGCTGATACAGAGAAGACTCATTTTGAGAATTTGTTCAAAGCAGATCAGCAAGCAACAATAGATGAGATAATTCAAGTCTCACAATTCTTTCCTAAAAGTATCACAGAGGATGATAGCTCATATCTGATGGAGGAAGTGACTGAAGAAGAGTTAAAAGCGACTCTGCATAGCTTTCAAAAGGACAAAATCTTGGGGCGAGATGGATGGACTATGGAATTCTTTCTCGCTGCCTATGATATAATTGGGCCTGACCTCCTCCATCTGGTGGAGGAAACAAGGATAAAAGGCCTTCTACATCCCCTCCTCAAATCAACTTTTTTATCCTTAATCCAAAAGAAGGATAAGCCAAAAAGTTTGGAGGATTATAGGCCCATCTCCCTATGCAACATCACTTACAAGGTAGTCACAAATATAATTGCTCAAAGACTAAAAAAGATCCTTTCAAAGATTATCTCAAAAGAGTAATTTGGTTTCCTGGAAGACAAATAGATACATGAAGCCATTGGGGTAGCCCAAGAAGGGCTCCATAGCACAAAAGTCAAAAAGACTAAGGGGGCAATCTTAAAAATTGATATGTCAAAGGATTTTGATAAAGATAGTTGGCTTTATCTCAGACTTCTCCTAACTCACCTGGGGTTCAACTATGCCTTCATAAAATGGGTTTTTGCTTGTATCACAACAACTTTCTTTCTTTTCCTTATCAATGGTGCAGCTTCCCCTTTCTTTCATTCAGAAAGAGGCCTTCACCAAGGATGTCCACTATCCCCACTTGTCTTTTTTCTAGTTCCAGAAAGGTTAAGCAGAGCTTTGTTGGATGCAAAAAGAATAGGTTTGTTTGAGGGACTCGAGGTGGCTGCTAACCTAAACATCACTCATATTCTTTTCGTCAATGACATTCTTATATTCTGCAATGGATCCCTCAGAGAGGCAGAAAATCTTTCAAAAATATTGCTTCTCTTCTATAAGGAAACAGGAATGTAGATTAACTCCAGAAAATCCGCACTCACCACTTTCAACCTAGAAGAAGATACCATGAGATTTTTGTTGGAACTCTTCCCTTTTCTACACTACACTCTAGATGAAGGTCTCAAATACTTAGGTTTCATGCTTAAGCCAAATTGTTACAAAAATGAATATTGGAACTGGCTTTTGGAAAATCTTGAACATAGAGTAAATATATGGTGCAATAGATGCCTATCGAGAGTAGGTGGGATTATTCTGTTCAAATCAGTCCTAGAGGACATTCCAGTCTACTAGATGGCACTTACCTGGATTCCAAAATCAATGCTGGAAAAATCCAAAAGAATCTGCTCAAATTTACTATGGACTAGAAATAAGGAGCACAAAGTCCTCCCATGGGTGAAATGGAACCAAATTCCCAGGCCTAAAGAGCTGGGAGGGTGGAGAATAAAAAACTCCATTATGTTTGCAAAATCACTGGCTGTAAAGGCAAGATGGAGGCTCATATCAACACACAACCTTTGGACATAAGTGATCACTCATAAATACATTGACCCTTTACCGTTGGTATACTGGATTAGAGACTTTGTCTTTGCAAATTCCCCAAATGGATCAGTTATTTGGAAGACTATATGCAATGCGTTCCCTCCCATACAGAGCGTGATGGCCTGGAAAATTGGGAATGGAGCAAGAGTCAGAATAGCGGTTGATCCTTGGAAAGGAATTCAACAAAACCACCTTCTCCCGAGACAACTTGTCCTTCATCTTCAGAAAAAATGCCTCCTTCATCTTAACCAAGTGGCGGATCCAACCTCGACAAATCTCTGGCATCAAGGATGGCTGGGAAGTCAGGCACTAGAACTTCCACACATTTGGGTTGAGGACTGGAACAGATATATCACAACTCTTATTTCCTCCCGCATTTGACTCACAAATTCACTTGATGAATTGGTTTGGGAGCACGCAAAGCATGGACAGTACACCCCAAAAACAGGCTACCAGTAGATATGTTTAAATTAGTTTCAAGAGGAACCAAAGAGGTGGAAACCGGGAATATGGAAGCTAAAATTCCCTCTGGAGGCAAGAATCTTCATGTGGTGTACCCTAGCAAATATAATCCCAACCTGGGACAAGCTTCAAAAACGATCTTTTGCAGGGCCAGGCTAGTTCTCTCTATGCAAGGATGGTGAAGAAAATATAAACCACATCTTTCTTACCTGCACTTTCACCACTCAAGTTTGGCAGCACTCACAAGCCTTGTCCAATCTCAGATTCAATTGGGAAGGTCCCTCGGTCGAAGAAGCCTAAAGAACTTGGTCTTCAAACCCCCAAAATGATCAGATAAAATCCCTTCCATTTCTCCATATATGGGGAATTTGGTTAGCACAGAACAAGGCCATTTTCTTAGAAAAGGCTTCCTCCCCTAAACTGGTAGCAAAACAGGGCCTAGAAATTCTATCTTTTTTTCCTCAAACCAAAGACCAGACACTTCCAAGGATCATCTCGGAAGAATTGATTGACCAGACATATCCTTGGGATTATTCCGATGGGGCCTCACAAGACAACAAAAGTGGGGGTGGGGCAATTCTTTTCATCAATCACACTCATCATTTCCAAATTCAGATGGGCCTGGGAAATGGGACAAATAACTTTGCAGAATTAATGGCTCTGAAACTGCTCCTTTGTTTTGCTATTGAAAGAGGCTTTAGAAGAATTAACAAACTCCTAACAATTTTGATGTCATCACATGCCAACATGTCTACAAGGAGAGAAATGTCGACGCTAACAGGCTATCAAAGGAAGGACTAAATCTGGAATCTGGTACATGGAAATTTTTGGAACAATGAGAAGAAGAGGTATATGAATTCTAGCATAGACCTTTCTTTGAGCCACAACCTTGATTGAGAAGCACATAACACACACTCTATTCTTTCGTCTGAGATGACATTGATTACTCATATGGCATTGCTTCTGACTTACTACAGATCACCAGGATCTCTTTTTGGCCACTACTCCTGCAACCAAAGCTCACGGCCTCGACAGGATCCCCTCTTTTTTTGTTTTTTCCACCAGCAACAAAGGTTCTCGGTACTCAATCTAGACGATGGCCTGAGCAAAGATGGTTATTGCGCACATATGACAGCTACTCTATGAACAGTTTTGATACAAATGTCCCTATAAGGACATAGACTCCTATATTTTTTGATGTATGGCTGTTAAGAAACAACAAACCGAACATACTTGTATGTAAATATTTTATGATCAATATAAAGAGCTTTTTTTCCATTGGAAAAAAAACTTGAATGGTCTTCTATATGTTGGTTTCTATATAACCAAATTTGGATTTTTCCAGCATTAAATTTATTTAATAGAGTTAAAGTGACTTTTTAATTTTTGAGTGAAAGAAAATTACTTTTACTAAATAAAGTGAAATTTGATTCATCCTTTGACTGGGAGAATAAACAGAGGAAGTCACTTGGAAATGAAGAGACAAAGTCATTTCGCATTCATTAAAAAGGAGATATAGGACAAGAATAGGCACAAGAGAAGAGAGAGAAAATAGATAAGGAGAATAGATGCATGAATCTCAAGGAAGAAGTGAGGCGCAATTTCCAAGAAGAAAGCTGGCGCAAATTCCAAGAAGAAAGGCCTCAATAAATGCAAGTGTGTACAGTTGAATATCTGAGCACAGAATTTGAGGGTGATACAGCTGGAACAATGGCATGAATTTTGAGGTCCATAAAGGAGCAACTAGGTAAATTTTGTGAGGCATGAATTTTGACGAAGTTTGCTAAGGCGTAAATTGCAAGAGATTAATCCGTAAAGTCTGTACTTTCCCTTCTAGCACAATTTACGAGGTGGCATGATATTTTGTGTTGAGGTGCAAATTTCTAGGTCCATTAAATCCTATATTAAATGTTGTAAAATTATGTTGATAATTCTATGTGCATAAAAATAGTGAAATCTCTCTTGAATTGGTTTTCCCTCCGGGGTTTTTCTAGGGACACTGCCCAAAAAATCTGTGTTCGATTTTTTGTGGCATGTTGTTAATACAATTTCATGTGTTTCATTTTATATATTAGATTATTCTAAAATTAAAATTATGTGCAATAATTTCTGATTAAAATTTATCAAGATATGAAAGTGAGAAAAATGAACATGGTATCAGAGCTGTAATAGAAAAAACAGTAGATAACACACAGAGGAAACAAGGGATTTGTTGATATTTTTATCACCTAGCATATTTGGGCTTATTTTTTGTTGGTCTATGAAATTTTCTGTAACCTTTAGCTTACAGTTTGAGGACAAGTTCGAGAGTGCGTCCAACTTCATTCCATGGAAGGAGAGGGTTAGTTTACTCCTGGATGAATTTGACTTATGAGAAGTAACCAAGGAAGTTGCCACAATTCCCACAGTTGTTTATGAATTGTATGAATATAACTGGAAGAATATGAGGCCAAACACATCCTTCTTAATGTAATCAAAGACCACGTGATACCTATTATGACCGATAAGGTGAATGCCTTCGATGTGTGGGTTGCTTTGATAAAGTTGTTTCAAAGTGATAATAAAAACCGCAAAACGGTTGTGAGGGAGAATTTACGAAACACTAATATGACCAACGTTGAAAATGTTACCTCATACCTTACATATATTCACAGGTACATGATGAGTTTGATGCCATTTGTGAAATATTAGGGGAAGCAGAGTTGGTGAGGTATGCTTTGAATGGTTCCTCAAAACCATGGAAGAACTTTGTGTGTGCAGTTGTTCCCAAGGATAACATGCCTTCATGGATGAGACTTTAGGTTGAATTCATACAGAGGGAGATAAAATTTGGCTCCATTAGCCACACAGGTCAAGAGCATGGGTTTGATGAGAAGAATGTTTCTCTTACATGGAAGAGAAAGAAGAGGCCCAAGAAAGGCCCAAGCGGTCGGTCGATCTCGAAAGGTGATCAGAAAGGCATGAGCAAAGTGAATTGATTTGATTTTCATGAGTTTGGACACTATGGAGGGAAGTTTCCAAACAAGAAGAAGAAGAACAATTCATAGGTATTTTCATCAGCTGAGGTAGAGAAATTCAATTCCAGGTTCGAGAAGGAGTCATCGTTGGTGACTTGTCTTAATTCTAGTTATGACTTCTCCAGTGTACGGTACATAGACTGTGGTGCCTCTAGTCACATGACAAGGGTACAAGAGCCCTTCACCGAGTTTACCGAGGGAAATGTGGATGTGGATATTGATTTGGGTGATGATTCCAAGGTCATAGTTGTTTTCCTTGGAATAGTGTCATTTCAAAGAGAGTTCTAGCAACCCTTGGTGGTGAAGGATGTCTTATATGTTCTAAAGTTGTCCAAGAACCTAATTTCAATTTCTGCTATAGAGGATCGAGGATTTGCAATGATTTTTCGAGATGGAGAGGTGCGTATTCACCTGAAAGGGTCCATCCCAAGTACAACACAAGTGATTGGGATCAAGTGGAAGAAGCTTTACAAGCTTATGTTTTAGACAGCTCAAGCATTGATACAATGTAGTAGTAGAGATTTGTGCGAGATTTGGAACATACTGATGGAACATTTTCACCATCGTGCTCTTACTATACTAAGAGAGATTGTTACAGTATTTTCTAACTTTATAGTAGAGAAAAAACTTGTGTGCAAGGCATGTCCTCTTAGAAAATACTCTAAGGTGCCTTCTCCTAGCAGTGACAACAAGAGAGGAGAGATATTGGAGTGGGTACATTTAGATATTTGTGGGCCCATGCAAGCAGTGTCCTTGTGTGGATATGAGTATTATGTCACTTGTATTGATGATTTCTCCAAGAATACATGGATCTAATTTATGAAGATCAAGGATGGGGTCTTCGATACATTCCAAGAGTTCAAATCTCTTATGGAGAATCAAATGAGAAAGAAGAACAAGATGTTTAGATCATATAATGGAGTGAGTATACTTCAAATGATTTCGAATACTTCTATGCATCAAAAAGAATCAAGAGAGAGTTAATTGTTACTTACAACCCTCAGTACAATGGGGTTCTGGAAATGAAGAGCAAGTCCATTATTGGAGTTCCAAAATCCATGTTGCATGACCAGAGCCTTCCATTTTTTCTTTAGGAAGAGGCATGTAGAACTACATTGTATGTGGAGAATAGGATCCTACATAAAGTGTTGGAGAGTAAGACTCCCAAGGAAGCTTTCACTTAGAGGAATCCTAAGGTGGGGAACTTTCATATTTTTGGGTGCCTCACATGTCCCTTCTGAGAAGAGGGAAAATTTAGATCCCAATGTAGAGAAGGGGATATTTGTTGGTTATAGTGAGACTTCAAAGAATTTTTGAATTTATATTCCTACACTGAGGAAGATAGTGGTGAGATAGGATGTGAGATTCGAGGAGGATATGGCACTTGGGAATTCATTAGAGCCATATTCTTCAAGGGGGAGTAGTTAGTTTCTACAAGTATTGGTGCAAATTCATAGGTCTCATAGAGTTCATCGATATTGTGGGTTACAATGCCACAAAGTACAATTACATTGGTTCCATGTGTCATAGGTTCCCAAGATTTAGATACACCAATCACAAGTGCTCATACATCAACATCACAATCTGAATAGCTTGGATGAGCTGGATATACTTTCAAGGAGGAGGAGATCGATATGGATTCAAGGGACCTTGAGGGATGCATAGGATCATGTGGGGAGTCTCGAGAAGACTATTAGAGAGAGAACACCGCCAGAAATATTATGTAGTTATGTGGCAATGATGGGCAGCATTCATGAGAAAGAGACTTCACCTTTTGAGAAGGCAAGTTGACTAGAAGGTATGGAGAGATGCCATGGTGGAAAAGTATGCTTCCATCATGAATAATGATGTTTGGGAAGTTGTTCTGAGACCTAAGGGGAAGAAGCTTGATTCTTCTGAGTTAGATTTGGTTGATACCACTTTGTATCATCAGTTGATTAGGTCATTAATGTATCTAGTCAACACCTATCTTGATATATCTTTTGTTGTGAACACTCTTATCTAGTTTATGGTTGAGCCTAGGAAAGTGTACAGGACTACAGCAAACATTTTTTTCCTTACTTACATGGCACTATAGATTTTGGGTTGATTTGTGTTCATGGGGATGGATTCAGATTGGTTGGTTTCAATTACTTAGAATTGGGAAGCAGTGTAGTTGATAAGAATGGCACCTCTAGGTGTTGCTTTAGCTTGGGTTCAACAGTAGTGTCTTTATTCAATAAGCAGAATCGGTTGCATGGAGTTCTGTTGAGGCAGAGTATATGGATGTCATTTGCTGAGTTGTGAGTCCATATGCAATCCCAAGTTACTTGTTAGGTTATTTGGTTAGGATTTTCTCCCTACACTCATTCACTGTGACAATCAGAGTTACATCAAACTCTCAAAGAGTCTAGTGTTTCATGACCAGTAAAAACACATTGAGATTAGGTACCATTTCATTTAAGACCATGTTCAAAGAGCGATAATAGAGATTCATTACATATCTATAGATGAGAAAGTGGAATACATCCTCATAAAAACATTATTAAAATAAAAAATTGTCGAGCTCATAAATAAGTTGGGGGTGGTGCAAAACGCCTTTCTTGCTAAGAGGGAGTGTTGAGTTTTATAGATTAGATGGTATTCTACATAGTGGTGTGTATACATGTAGAAGTGACCAAATTTGACTTTCGTAACATTAACTTTATTTAATAAAGTTAAATGGACTTTTTAATTTTTGAGTGATAGAAAATGATTTTTATTAAATAAAGTGAAATTTGACTCGTCCTTTCACTGAGAGAATGAAGAGACAAAGTCATTTCTCATTCATATCTAGGAGAAGAATAGACACAAGAGAAGAGAGAGCAAAGAGTTGATAAGAGAGGCATGAATCTCAGGGAATAAGAGAGGTATGATTTCCAAGAAGGAAAGTGGCATGAATTCCAAGGAGAAGGGCAGCAATAAATGCATGTTTGCACAGCTGAATTAATGGGCACAAAATTTGAGGGTCATATAGATAGAATAGTGGCATGATTTTTGAGGTTCGTATAGCAATGATTGGGAATATTTTTCAGGGCACAAATTTTGAGGCAATTTGTAAAGACATGATTTTGAGGAGATTGATTTGTACAGTCTATACAGCCTGTACTTTCCCTATTGGCATAGTTTACAATGTGGCACAATTTTATGTGTGAAGGAACAAAGTTCAAGGTGCATTAAACCCTATATTAAATGTTGTAAAATTTTGTTATTAATTATTTCCGGGAAAAAATAATAAAATCTCTCTTGAACTAGTTTTCCTTCTATGGTTCTTCCACTGGAATTACCCAAAAAATTATGTGCTCAATTTTTATGCGGTGTGATGTTAGTATAGTTTCATGTGTTTCATTTTATAAGTTCATATTTGATGAAAATCAAAATTATGTGCACTAATTTTTTATTAAAACTTACTGAGATATGAAATCAAAACTGAAACTATGAAAGAAAAAAACATACATGTTGGATTTTTCCCGTCTCTATGTCCCTGGAGCCAAGTTCAGTCCCTTCTGCTCATAACAACAAAGCTCAAGATATCGGCCCGACCGAGCAGAGCTCAGCCGATAGCACCTACGACACAGATGTCGTCTCACCCGAGATATCTCTCTTTTATGGGTAACTACCAGAACCAGGTCTCTCTTTTAGTATCTTGACTCTGCGCCATGGATTCCAATGAAGGCTAGGGGTGGATTACTTGTATACATGGTGCTTTAGCAGCTAAACTGTAATCCAACCTTTCTTTATGCAACTTAAGTAAATAAACAATAGGTCTGCAGCATAATCATATCCATTAGTATAATGCGGCTATCATACATTTATCCATTTGTAAAAAAATCTACAATCATTCATTCAACACAATAATCACACATATATATAAGCTACCTCAACATTCACACACATACACAGAATATAATGTGGAAACCCATCCGGGCGAAAACCACAAGGTGCTCTTCATCTGGCATGAGGAAATAGATGCACCTTTCGTCTGCGCAAAAAGCTGCAGACTCTGCTCAAGATCTTATTTTCTATCTTTACAGAATTTTCCTCCCTCTCATGCTCTTTGATCTTCTCTCTTTCTCTTTCTACTCTACTTCTCCCAGTGATCCGCACACATCTTGGATCGACTCAACCCTCCTTAATCATCTGCACACTCAGCTGCAGAACATTTACACTGATGTACTTAGCAATACAGAGCCATTAACCAGAATGCCTACTTCAAGTATAGCTCAAGAGTCTTGCCAACAATCTAACCAAGAATATACAAGCTAAAAGGTAATCCATATACAGCTTGGGTTCCTTCTTTTATAACCCTATTACAGACTCGATACAGATCCCGTACATGCTTTTTACAGAATCAATACCGACTCGATACAAACTCTATACAGACACATTAAAGACTCCTTTTCTGTCGCTATCTCAGCCAACTTACTATATCTATCCAACAGACTGTCTTTCCTATTCTAGCAATACATAATGAGAGGCATTATCAGCTTGATTTACAAAGATGCCTTCACGTGTGCGGTTTTAGACGACTTCATCCGATCTCGTACCCATGATCATTAAGGACCGTCGCTTTCTCATCATTATGCCTTACTGTCGTTTTCTGGTCGTTACACTATTTGCACGCATGCTTCTGCTAATATTGTGTTATACCATCTTGTGTCACTTTTTGTCCTTCTGTCGTGACTTACTTATATGTCGTGACATCCTCTTCCAACACCTTCTCTTTGTATTTTTCTAATCTTTTACTTCCTCTATCGCAACACCCTTCCCCTTCTCCTTTATGTTGATTCCTCATTCGTAGCTCCTTCCTCTTCTCACTGTATGTTCTTCTCCATACTTGGGCAAAATTCTGCATGAATTCTGCCCTATTGTCCCTAGGCCCAACAAGCCCCCAACACTCACTTCTCCCAAGCCACGTGAAGCTATTGCTCATGCAGTGACTTGCATTGATTTTTTCTAAAAATCCTCTACGATTTTCACCAGTTTCTCTACCTTTGTGCGCACTTCTTCCTCTGTTTTCTGCATTTGCTCCACCAGGTCAGAACTGTCATGTTCCATCATGACTTTTTATACAGATGTCACTACTTCGCACACCTTTTGATGTACATGTTTAATTATGCTTGTAACTCTTTCTGCTTCAGCTTTCAATTCTTCTATCTTTTCCTCGCGTTGCTGATGTTGTGTACGCAACATATTCATTTGTTGTTGCAGTTTTCACTTCTCTCTTTCCTTAGCCATTTTCTGTTCTAAGGGTATATGCTTCATCTTGTTTCTTATCTATGTGATATTTGTTTCAAATGCAGTTATCTCATTTGCAATATTCTGTGATTGCTCGTCATCCATTAAGGCTTCTCAAGTCTTAGAGACTTGGCCCAAAGCCTTAGCACATGTTTTCTTTGCTTCTTTTATTATTTTCGCAGCCTGAGTTGCTCCATCTCTTATGCTCTCCAACACTTCTAGAGGTGTGCTAGGTATCCTTTTCTCTTCCATCTTTGTAAATTTTCTCCTAAGGTCAGCCACTATCTCAGCTAATTGTGTTATTTTGGCATCTGGTGGCATTTCCTCTATTATTCCTTCTTCTTCAAGGTTCTTGCAAGTGAGGACTACTGCTTCTTGATTTTCTAACAGTTTCCTTCCCATTCCATTTTCTTACGTTTAGTTTGTTTAATTTCAAGTTTCATTTTCTTGATGTCGTTATGTGTGTCCTTCACCTTTGTTGCCAAGTTGCGCTCGTGCAGTTTTATTTCTCAGTCGATAGCACTCTCTACTGCATATACTTCATTCATGCAGTACGGAACCATTTGTTGGCTTCTTCCCATCTCTCTGTCCCTAGACCCAGGTTCAGTCCCTTCTTCTTAGCACAACAAATCTCGAGATATCAGCTTGACATAGCAGAGCTCAGTCAATAGCACCTACGACACCAATGTCGTCTCACCCGAGATATCTCTCTTTTATGGGTAACTACCAAAACTAGGTTTTTACAGTTGTGTGGGAGGGTGTTTTAGTACCTTGGCTCTACGCCAAGGCTTCTAGCAAAAGTCGAGGGGTGGATTACTTGTATACACGGTGCTTCAATAGCTAAACTGGGATCCAACCTTTCTTTATGAAACTTAAGTAAATAAACAGTAGGAATGCAGCATAATCATATCCATTAATATAATGCGACCATCATACATTTATCCATTTGTAAACAAATTTACAGCATTCATTCAACACAATAATCACACATATATCTAAGCTACTTCAACATTCACACACATACACAGAATATAACGTGGACACCCATCCGGGTGAAACCTACAAGGTGCTCTTTATCTGGCATGAGGAAATAGATGCACCTTTCATCTGCGCACAAACTTGCAGACTTTGCTCAAGATCTTGTTTTCTATATTTACAGACTTCTCCTCCCTCTAATGCTCTCGGATCTTCTCTCTTTCTCTTTCTACTCTACTTCTCCTAGTGACCTACACACAACCTGGATCGACTTAACCCTCCTTACTCGCCTGCACACTCAGCAGCAGAACCTTTACTCTTATGCACTTAGCAATACAGAGCCATTAAACAGAACTCCTACTTCAAGTCTAGCTCTAGCATATTACCAAGAATCTAACCAAGAATCTACAAGCTAGAAGTTAACCCATATACAGCTCGGGTTCCTTCTTTTATATCTCTAATACAAACTCGATACAGATCCCATGCATGCTTGTTACAGACTCAATATCGACTCGATACAGACTCCTTTTATGTTGCTATCTCATCCAACTTACTATATCCAGACAATAGGTCATCTTTCCTATTCTAGCAACACATAACGAGAGGCACTATTACCTTACTTGCAAAGACGCCTTCACGCGTGTGGTTTCTGCTGGCTCCAGCCGAGCTCGTACCCACGATCGTTAAGGATTGTCGCTTTCTCAACATTATTCCTTATAGTCGTTTTCCGGCCGTTACGTTATTTTCACGCTTGCTTTTGCCGATATTCTATTATACCATCTCATGTCACCTTATTTCCTTTTGTCGTGGCTTACTTATCTGGCACAGCTTCCTCTTCTCGCTCATTCTCTTTGTCTTCTTCTTCTCTTTTACTTCCTCTGTCACAGCATCCTTCCCCTTCTCATTTATGTTTCTTCCTCAAGCATAGTTCCTTCCTCTTCTTGTTTATGTTCTTCTCCATACTTAGGTGGAATTCTGCATGAATTATGTCCTACTGTCTCTAGGCCCAACAATACCAAACTTGTTACAGCAGCACTTTGTATGAAGCTTGTTCGTCTTCTCTGTCTATGCCCAATGTTGGAACCGAATTCTCTTTTTGTGGTAATAATTTTATGATTTCCAAGTCTAAGATAGATGTTGCAAATCTTCGATTATTTATCTTTTCGCATGTAATCGTTCCTCCCAAATAGTTAGTGGCACTTATGCCATTTTGCGGTCCTCTTTTTAATGTTGCTCTAATTAATTGATTATTGTTAAATACAAACATAGCATTTACATGTTTAGTATGTGCATGAATGGTTATACCTCTATAAAATTTAACAAAAAGAACATGTTATTTATTAATGATCGTCTACGCACTAATGGGAACATTGCAGGGTTCATAAATAGTTTTAGGTGGTCTTTATTTTCTGCAAATTATTCATTTGAAAAACACTGCAATGACTAGGAGTTCTTTATGATAAGGAAAGTGTCTAGATTTTTTGTAATGCATGCAATACATAGTTTGTCTCTTGTTGACGATTTGTTAGTAAATTATAACTTTCATATACCAATCGTTCATCAAATACGTCTTATATTGGGATCACCTTTAAGCATCCCCTAGGGGTGTAAGACAAAAATCATTGATCAATTGTATTTTTTTATTTTCAATGAGATTAATGTAAATGTATTTCTCAATTTGAACTTTTGTTTTATAAAATGCTTGCAGTTGGACATTTACAATTGGAAAAAATCTCATGCTTCTATAATAATTGTTTGGCATAATGTTTGAACAAAACAATTAGATTGTTCTTACTAATATCATTGATGTAAAGTTCAACATTTTTAAAATCAGAATTTTGATGATGAGTGGCATGTATACCATCGTCCATTGCACCCCACTACAATTTCAAATCGAGAGAAGGTTACAAAAAAAGCACAACTTGGAGAGGAAGCATACCAAGCATGGTTGAATCAACCACCTATTCAATTCTCACTATGTCCATATTCACCAAATAGGAATTTCTACATTAACATTACTTCTTCACATGTCGACAATGAAGGAAATGAAATAGAGGTTGGTATGGATGATTTCTTACAGAATATGGGTTCCATGGAAGCAATGTTTTTAGATGAATTTTAGGATGATGATCTAGGGTATGATTCTCATATCATTGATACCTTCTTCAAAATCCTAAAATCTACTTCCACTACTTTGACCTGGTCAATTAAATTCTTCACATCTAGGGACAAAAAATGTTACTATACAACTCGAAAGTAATGTAATGCATGTCAAGCATGTGTTCCTCGGCACTTTTGAGGTAATTGGCCATCAATTCCCTTGTATTTTGATGAATTTTGTCACACAGTCAACATTGAAAATGGTTAATTTTATGAAGGTTAAATGAAATTGTACATTTCTATTTCCCACTATTTGCAAGTTATTCAAAGATAAGGTACTTCTAAGTGATAATGTATTTCCTGGTAGCTGTGAAGAGGCAAAGCAAATGTTGAAAATGTTGGGGTTTGAGTACATATCATATCATGCATGTCTAAATGATTGTATTCTATATAAATTTTAATATGAAAACAAAGAGATATGTCCAAAATGCAGGAATGGAAGGTACCATAAAACAAAAAACAAGGGTAAAACACATGGTCCTCCTCATAATATAGTGAGGAACATGCATATAATCCCAAGGATTCAAATCCTCTTTCATTGCAAATAATTAGCTATGTTGCAGAGATAAAATGACTTGCACAGAAGTGAGTCAGAAGTTATGTGAATCCCAACATATTCGATAGCCATGAAGCATATAGAGGATACATGGTCCAATAAATTCATGGATAAATTACAGATCCTTCGATTGAGCATATCCATAAATGGAGTTAGCTCATAGTCACTCCAAAACAACAACTATTATGTTTTTCCTGTAGTAGTAGTGATCAATAAGAATATCACCCCAATATTTTCCATGAAGAACGAACATGTTACGGTGTCTCTTATAGTCCCTGGTGGAAGACAAGTGAAGAATATTATTTTTTACCTACAACCATTGATCAATCAATTGAAGGACTTATGTGAAGACCCATCCCAATAGAGGAGTTTTATGTTGTATGGCATATGTGAGTATACCATGCATGATTATCCAATATTAAGAGTTTTCTCTAGTAAACATGTTGATTGATTTGTTTATATTCGTAGCAATATTTTTTGGCATAGTTAATTTGGTACAACTGTCTTGATCTGCAATGCTAACGTGCTCTACATACAATAATACCGTAGGTCTTGTGTCAAAAGGGTATCATGGGTGTAAATGTTCATAACCTTCTCTGAGTTCTAGGTGGTCTAGCCACCTACTAAAGTATTTGTACGAATTCTCCAAGATATTCCTCCTATATTACCACCCTATAGAAGAAAAATATTTGCTTTCAATGGTAAACCAAAGAGAACCTTAAGGAATGAAATAATGACACTGGTTGACTAGCTTATGGCATATGACAAAGAGAAGGAGAAGGAAATTGTAGAAATTTTCAATTCAAATGGGGAACCTATGTTTAATAATCCTGAATTCTTTGACACCTATGTTGAGAAAATTCTCATTACGTGAAAAGAAAATTGATATTTCATTAACTCCCATATTGGGAGCATCTTAAGATTTCTCACTTACTAGATCACATGCATATATTTAAAAATATTTTATCTTCTTTATCGAGGCACATATCATTGAAACAAAGTGACCCATTGGTTATTAGGAGAGATCTTATTTGTTCAAATGCTAAAGAAAAACATTTTCCGAGACAAGAAACCAAAGGAGAGGTTGGTACCTCTTGGTATTTTAAAGAAGGTAATGTCCCATGGATTTTGAAGAAAGATTATATTTCCTTGGAAAAAAATTTATATTTGATGTGAAGGTGCCTTCTTTATATGAGTTTACTATGTGACATTGGTTCATTGTAGAAGAAAAATTGTCAGGGTTGAAATGGCATGACCATCTAAACCTTCTAAGAGTACGGTTTTATTTTTGGTTTATGTTTTTTACACCACAAGTTAAAGCATAATTCATTTTGTATTTGTTTACTTTGTAGTGTCATTATCCTTAGCTCGTGTGTGGTTATGTGAACCATGACTTCCCCAAGGACCTGTGATGTTCCATATCTAAATTATATACATTTGAACATTCGATCGCGTCAAAGGAAATTCATATGGGTAGCATTCCACGATGACGTAAAGAGATAGCTGAGATTGTTTCTATGTTTGAGAAGGAACTACCGACATGTTTCATGGACTTTCAGGTTCATCTTTTAATTCACCTTAGTTGATGAGGTTGAATTAGTCGGAGTGGTATCAAGTCGTTGGATGTTCTTCTTAAATAAGCACATGAAAAGTTTAAGGAATTTGTTCGATAAAGAGAAAAACATGAAGGGTCTATGGCAGTGGAGTACATAGTATATAATTCGTTCTGCTATTCCAGTGAGTACATCAAGCAAATCGACAACACACCAAGTGCAATGATTTGAGATGAAAAAAGGGATGAGGACAAAAGGGAAGGGGTGATACTCCAACAATCAAAAAAATGTGCATGATAAAGAAAAAGTCACTTATCTTTTTTCAAATTTATACTAAGTAAATATTCACATTGAACTTCATAATGTATATTAATCTCATACATAGGTTTGATTTCATGAATACATACGCGAGTTCAAAAATTGATGCCATCAATAAATTCATTTTTTACAACATGGGGCCAATGTAGTCGCATGTTGCATTATATGAAGAGAAGAGGAGTAAATGGACGGATAGTGACAGTAATAATTATGACGGTTAAACGATAGAAGCAAGCCTTATCCTGGTCATTTAAAAGAAATAATGTCAATGGTATATCCTAATAGTTGGGTTGTTGACCAAGTCAAAGAGAAATACAGTGCATCTGTTTGTTACCTATGTACTGAAATGGACGCATTAAAAATAGGGATCATGTGCAGCAAATCGGTAATAATCTCGTTTTGTACATTTCTAACTTTATAATTCACCTTTGAATTATAACATATATATTGTATATGTTAATGGTTGGGTTAAGTCATATGGAACCATCATTTGTTCATATTTTTACTAGTACATTTGTTCCCATATATGTGGGCATATGGGCATCATTTTTGCACTAAGGATGTTTATGATTGACATGTCACACAAGGTTGTGGAGTAGAAGTCAAGTTTGATAGCAACATAAAGTGATATGTACATGTTTTATTTCATCATTTATAGTGTCGATGTATCATTTTATTATTGTTATATTTAATTTGTTAATTATATCGTTATTTTATTCATTTTATGACAATGGAAATGGAAAGTTAATTACAACTCATTTTTAAACAATTTTAGTTGGTTAACTATTAATTTGATGTGTAATATGTTTGTTTATCTAGTAATTGTGATTACATGGAATTATTGATTGAAAAAGAATTATGTTTTATTGAATGTATTTTTTGTAGAATTTTCAGCACTTTCCCAACCCAGCTTCCAACTCCATTTTAAAAGATTGTTTAATGCCCAACCCAATTTATTTTACAGCTGCAAATTAGATTTTTCTCATAAACAATACAGGACTCAAACACAAGAAAAGTTTCTATTGCATTTTCACTAACAACAAATAAACCACATTCAAAGATAAATTTCAGACACAATATTTTTGGTCTAATAACCCAGGAAAAACTCCAACCTTGGGGGAAAACCTATGAGAGAAAGAGAAATTTTTATTATCTGGAAAATTTACAGCAATAGACAAAAAAAAATTCAAACCAACATATTGTTAGGATTATTAATCCTCCCTTGGTCAAATGTCTATTAGATTAATTTAGCCTAACTTAGGAACCTTAATTAAATATTTGGGTCCACTAGTACCATTGGGTCCACTTAGCCTAATGGGGCCACATGTACCAGTTACTAGAGTGTGGGGAACACTGCTAGACGTTAACTGCCACTTACTGCATGTGCATGCATCAGTTTGGGCGTCTCCTAGACCAATCCCTACATTTTAGGAGCCACTGAGAGTTCTGGTACCAACCTCCATCGGTTAGGCGGAGTTGGAACTAGTTAGTCTTAGTTAGCTTCCAGTTACTTTCAGTTAGTTCACAATCAGATAGTTAGCGCTAGTTATGCATGGTTGCATGTGGAGTAGGCGCCTTTTCCCACCTACGACACTCAGTTGTGAGAGTTAAGTAGTTATTACTAATTGATTGAGTTGGCTGGACATCTGGGAGTTGATCTGTTGGACTCCGATATTGAAACTCCATTAATGGTTACAAGTACTTCCTCACCTTTATTGATGATTGTTCTAGGTACTGCTGGATCTACTTCATGAAACAAAAACCAGAAGTTTTTGAGACTTTTAAAGTTTTTAAGGCTATGGTTTAGAACAGTTTCAATCAGAAGATCAAGTCAATAAGATCTGATAAAGGAGGAGAGTACATCAAAGGATATTTCCAAAGTTTCTGTGAATCATAGGGGATTTGAATGGAACACTCAGTTCCATACACACCACAGCATAATGGTGTGGCTGAGAGGAAGAACAAATCACTGAAAGAGATGGCAACATGCCTTCTCCATGCCAAATATCTACCTCCTTCTCTTTGGGGTGAAGCAGTAAACTATGCTTCATATTTGCAGAATAGGGTGCCCCACAATTCAGTGGTTGGGGTCGCTCCATTCGAAGCACTGCATGGGCAGAAGCCCAATGTCTCTCATCTGAGAGTTTTTGGTTCCAAAGCTTGGGCCAAAATACCACTTGAAAAGAGGAAGGCCTTCCAAGCCCAAAGTAGCGAATGCATTCTGCTGGGATATGCAGAAGATGCAAAAGCTTACAAACTGATGGAGGTTGCAATCAGAAGATGCTTCATTGAAAGGAGTGTCCAGTTCGAAGAATATTAGTTGTATGACACACCTCCAGCAGCACGGGAAGGTATAACTATTTCTCCACCTATTTTTTATGATGATGATGTGCTTCAGATTTCATATTCAGATGAATAAGATCACATTCAGCATGGTCCTATTATTGATACTGAATCTTAAGAGATTATAGATCCAAATCCAATATCCATTCCTAATCAGAAGCCTAAGCCCAGATGGGATCAAAATCTCCTTGATGTAGCTGGAAATGGTACTAGAAATCTAGAAGACAGAAGAAGAACAAGGTCCCAGTATCAGAATGAACATGTTGCAGTATCCCTCACAGATTCTCTCTCTACAGAATGTTGCAGCAAAGTTCCAGGTCAGTGCTACTTGATGATGGCGAATGATCAGCTACATCGCCCACAGAAGCAGAAACCTGATCATTCCCTACCTTCACCATCCAAAAGAGACAAACAAAGTCATCAGTTCAGAAGTACATTGAGAGGTCCATTGATGGACCATGTTGTTGCATAAAGTTGCAAATTTGCAGCAGTGTTTTTTCTCAAGTTATTTTTCTAAGGAGGAAGCTTCTTTCTTCCAAAGATAGCTTGCAGTTTGTTATTTCTGTTTATTTTGAGGGTGGGTTTCCCATGAGGTTTTCCCATTTTTCCTCGGTTGTATTAAGCAGCATTTTTTTACTATCTTTTAGATTGTATTTGGGTGACCTATGGTCTTGTTACCAGGGCCCACAGTTGTCCAAGTTAGCATTCAGGGGGGGTGTTAGAATTATTAATCCTCCCTTGGTCAAATATCTATTAGATTAATTTATCCTAACTTAGGAACCTTAATTAATTATTTGGGTCCATTTGGCCTAATGGGGCCACCTGTAGCAGTTACTAGAGTGTGGGGAACACTGCTAGAGGTTAACTGCCACTTACTGTATGTGCATGCATCAGTTTGGGCGCCTCCTAGACCAATCCCTACATTTTAGGAGCCACTAAGAGTCCCGGCACCAACCTCCATCAGTTAGGTGGAGTTGGAACTAGTTAGTCTTAGTTAGCTTAAAGTTACTTTCAGTTAGTTCACAATCAGTTAGCTAGCGCTAGTTCTGCATGGCTGCATGTGGAGTAGGCGTCTTTTCCCACCTACCACACTCAGTTGCACTGAATTAACTAGTTATTACTGATTGATTGAGTTGGTTCGACATCTGAGAGTTGATCTGTTGGACTCCGATATTGATTGAGACACCATGAGTTAGCTAGTCAGTTAGGTACAGTCACATCCAGTTGGTAGATTCGACTTTGTCCCTAATGGAATCGAATTCTTCCTATTTGTAAACTATTGTAACACCGGATTAATCAATGTAAATGATATTGTAAATTCCTGAGCAATTCTCATATGTTTCCTGTGTGGTTTATTTTGTTCAGTTTGTATCTTCATACTCCTTTTACTGCAAATATTATTCAGAACTATGTGCTTGAAGATCTAAATGGCACTTCAATTCTAATACTTATCTCAATCAAATGAAAATATTCTACCTCATTTTATGTGCCAAACAGAAAAATGCAAACTCAGAAATTTTCTGCCCTCTACCTCGAGTTTCGTGCTATTGTACGAACTGTATGGAATCCGTACGAATAGATTGTACTGACTGTATGCACAAACCTTGAAATCCTTTCCTGCAAACTGCCTCAGGATTTGTGCCCAGGAAAAAAAATTGTGACCAATAATTTGCCTCAAAAATCGTGATGTACTTTCTTCCTCGTGATTTGTGCTATTGTACGGAATCCTTACCGTACGGACTATACGGACCAACAATAAATGTTGTTGTACCTTGCCTCAATTTTGATGCCCTATTATTGTACTTTCCCTCCTCGAAATGTGTGCCCTTAAAAAAATGTTGATGCTATTATTTTTCTTTCTCATAAAATGGCTCTCTCTTCTCTCTCTAATACAAAATTGCCTCTTCACTTGGAAACTTTCCATTTTTGGTGAAAAAATTAGGGTGAATGAAAAGTCATCTAATCCTAGGGCTCAGATCAGACTAAATAAGTGGTTGTGATTAAAATCACACTTCTCCACAAAATAATTAATTTCACTCACTTTTTAAATATTTCACTTAAAGTGCACTTTATTCTCTAAAGTGCAATTAATGCTCATATCAAGTCATTAATATAAAGTCCAAGTGACTCAAACCCCTTTTCCTTGGGACTTAGGCAAAAGCCACTTAGGGGAACAACTCTTAGGTAAAAATAAACACTCCGTCTTACCGAGGAAGTTGTTCTTCACCACACCCAACTTGTCTCTAACGTGAATAAACTTACCTCTTCCAAGAGACTTCGTCAAGATATCTGCAACCTACTCATCAGTGGAAATATACTCCAATGTCACTGCTCCTCTCTGATCATAATCACGAATGAAATGATACTTGATCTCAATATGCCTTTACTAGTCATGAAATACCGGATTCTCAGAGAGATGGATGCAACTCTGATTGTCATAATAAATCACCATAGGCCTTAGCTCCTAATCAAATAAATCCACCAGTAACTTGCGAAGCGACAGCACCTCACAACTAGCCTGACTGGATGCCATATATTCAGCCTCTGCAGAACTCAAAGAAACATACTTTTGCTTCTGACTGAACCACGACACTGTTGCCAAGCCCAAACTGAAACAATATCCGAAAATGCTCTTCTGGTCTGCCACACTTCCTGCCCAATCTGAATCTGTGAAGCCAATCAACCTGATCCCATCCAATATCCTTTAGTCTAGAACATGCGCCATTGTCCCTACAAGCTATCTCAACACATGGTTTGTGGCTACCCAATGCACCCTCCTAGGATCCACCATGAACTGACTGAGAGTGTTCACTGCAAAACACAAATTTGGTTGAGTTGACTGGATACATCAAAGAATCAATGAGCTGACGATATAGTGTAGGATCCACCAACTCTCCCTCAAAATCATGAAGCTTCTTCCAGTTGGTGACCATCGGTGTAGACATCGACCTGCAATCCTCCATCTGAAATATCCTCAGAATATCAACTGCATACTTTCCCTATCCCAAGAAAATATGACCAGGCTCCTGCCAAACCTCCAACCCCAAAAAATAGTGCATCAACCCAATGTCCATCATCTCATACTCTGAAGCAAGGTCTTTCTTGCAAGCTGTAGCAGGTCTATCTCCTCCTATGATAAATAAGTTGTCCACATACAACAGAAGAATGAGTGGATTATCTCCAACCATGATGAAATAGAGATTCGGATCTGCCTCACTCTTCTAAAAACCCATCCGTTGCAAGTGAGATTCAATCCCAGAGTACCAAGCTCTAGGAGCTTGCTTCAGCCCATACAAAGCTTTCTTCAGGCTGCAAACATGAGACTCTCTCCCATGAATCTCAAATCCCAAGGCTGCTCAACATAAACCTCCTCCTGTAAGATTCCATTGAGAAATGTGATCTTCGCATCCATCTGATAGATCTTCAACCCATTTTAGCAGCAATGGAAATCAATGCCCTGATAGAAGTATAACGAGCAACTGGTGCAAAGGTCTCATCATAATCAACTCCCTCAACCTGTGAGAACCCCCACGCCACAAACCGAGCCTTGTACTTCTCTACACTACCATCTACAACATGTTTTAGCTTGTAAAGCCAACGAGAAGTCACCACTGACTTCCCCTCAGGTCTCGGAACAATCTCCCAAACATCGTTCTTCATGGTGGAATGGTACTCTTACATCATGACATCTCTCCAAACATGATATTGAGAGGCCTCCTCAAAGGTAGATGGCTCATAATCATGAAGACTAGCAACTAATGCCATACCCAATTTTCCCGGCATCTGAATAGCCCTCACTGCCTCCTTGGGTGTTCCAAACTCCTTTGCTTCCTTCAAGGTGTCCCAAAGCCACTTAGGCTTCTTCTTCCTTGAAGACTGCTCCCACACTGATCTGTCCTCATCTTATGAACTCTCAGAGGTAGAAGACCCAATAACCTGTGAACCAGAAGCTGGTGTACCAACAACTAGTGAACTATGTCATCCTATATCCTTGTACGGTGAACCTATGAATTGAGACCCAAAACCTGTCCTTGAAGATCCTGTTGGCTGAACCACTGAAAATGGAGAACCTCTGCCTATACTGTGTGGTCCAGTGACCCCGGAAAACCTGTGAACCTATCAACTGCATTGAAGGTACCTGTGAAACTACCTGAGGTGTGGGAACCTGCTGCTCTCCCTACTCTGACTCTCTAGACTTCTTGAAGTCCCGCTCCTCCTCAAATATTACTTCCCTTCTCACAACCACCTTCCTCTGAGAATGAAGATAAATGCAAAAGGCCTTCGAAGTCTAATCATACCCCACAAAGATGCCTCTCTCTGTTTTGGGCTCAAACTTTGTCCTCTTCTCAGAAGGGACATGTGAGTAAGTGAGGCAACCAAATATCCTAAAATGACTCACCTCAGGCTTCTTGCCTATGAAACTCTCCTTAGGTGTCTTGTTTCCCATAGCACAAAGGGGACTCCTATTTTAAAGGTATACAGTTGTACTACATGCCTCCGCCCAAAGGAAGAAAGGAAGTGACTGATCATGCAACATGGCTCTTGCAGCTCCAACTATAGATATTTTCTTTCTTTCTGCCACTCCATTCTACTCAGGATTGTATGGTACCGTCAACTCTCTCTGAATGCCCTCATGTCTACAATACGCATCGAACTCCTTAGAGGTATACTCACCCCTGTTATCTGATCTGAGATCATGTATCTTCCTCCATGTCTGGTTCTCCATAAGAGCTTTGAACTCTTGGAACCTATGCAAGAACTCCTCAAATTTCTTGCTCTTCAGGAAGTAGATATAGGTATTCCTAGAATGGTCATCAATGAATGTCACATAATACTAGAACCCTCTCAGAGAAACAACTAACATAGGTCCACACAAGTCGGAATGTATCAAGTCAAGAACTCATGCTGACCTGCTATCACTGTTAGTAAAAGCAGTATTGGTGTACTTTCCTAAAGCACACCCCCTGCATACCTCACTGTGCTCAGTGCTGAACTATGGCAACCCTGTAATTATATACCTCAACATATGCAAAGTTGGATGATGCAGATGAGTCATCCTCCTATGCCACAACTCACAAAGATCGTTGCTACTGCTATGTCCCTAATCATGCTAGGGATGAAACAAGAGCGTGTACAGTTTCCCACATCTAACTCCAATGGTGTATGAAGCAGATGGTCCCATAGTCTTGGGAAACACACGCACATTTCCATCTAGGAAGGACACCCCAAGACCTCTATCCTCGATCATGGACTCTCTCTGAAAAGTAATGGTCCCACATCCAACTACTCTAACAACTGTGTCATCCCCCAACACTACCTCCACATCAATATTTGCCTGTGAAAGCTCGGAGAACATCTCTCGAGCACCTATCATGTAAATCGAACCTCCACTATCAATATACCACGTGCTGGTGGTGGATGCACTCAAGAAATGACCTGTCAACAAGGAATACTCCCTCAAAATATCAACATCAGCAATGGTGATGATGGATGCTCTCTCTCTATCAAAATGCACAGTGCAGAGAGAAAAATATCTCTCAAATCTCACTATAAACTCCTCCACCTCTGTTGAAGATGCTTTATGTTGTTGCTTCTTCTTCTTCTTTTGTGGACACTGCCCAGCATAGTGCCCAAACTTCTAACAAGCAAAGCATTTCATAGTGCTCAAATCCTTCTTCTTCCCACTTCCTTCTTGTTGCTTGGCCCCACCCTTCTTGGGACCTTTCTTGAACTTCGTCTTCCCCTTTGCACTCAATGCCACATTCTCCTCATCCTCCCTACTAGTAGAAGAGTTGCCCTGCACAAGACCTCTCTGAATCTCCTCCTGAACAAAATCATCACAAATCATGTCCCATGTAGGTAAGTTCTCCCTAGCCACTAAAGCCTCCACAAACACAGCCCAAGGCTTTGAAACCCCATTCATAGTTGTTCGCACTAACTCTGCATTAGGAACAAACTCCCCCACTCCTCCAAGCTCATCTCTCACCTGAGAGAACCTAGTAAAGTAAGATATCACAACCTCCCCTTTTTCCATCTTGATACTTTTCAACTTCTCCCTCAAAACCATATTCTTATTCTCATTTGAGCTTTGAAACAAGCCGGTCAAAGCATCCCACATCTAATATGCACAGGTCTTACTCCCAATGTGTGGGATCGCATGGTCTTTCACTGCATCTAGGATATTCTTCTAGCTTTTATGTCCTTGTTGAAGGCAGTAAGTGTTGTTGCATCGGTGGAAGGAGAAACAACAATAGAAACTATTGTAGTGTTATGAGCCACCTCATCCCACAACTCATTTTCCTCCAATATCAGCACTAGCCTAGCTTTCCATGAGACAAAATTCTCATCCCCATCAAACCTATCCTCCTCCTAAGACCTTAGCCATTTTCTATGCAAAGTTCGAGTTTCAACAAGGTGTTTCCCACTAACAAAAGAAATCACTAAAGTCTAAAAATTTTCACTGTGTATAAATATGCCCTCTCTTTAACAAAGCTCAGATACCATGTAGAATTTTGAGCACTTTCCCAACCCAGTTTCCAACTCTGTTTTAAAACATTGTTTAATGCCCAACCCAATTTGTTTTACTGCTGCAAATTAGATTTTTCTCATAAACAATATAGGACTGAAACATAAGAAAAGTTTCTATTGCATTTTCACTAACAGCAAATAAACCACATTCAAAGATAAATTTCAGACACCGTATCTTTGGTCCAATGACCCAGGAAAAACCCCAACCTCCAAGAAAAACCTGTGAGAGATAGAAATTTGTATTATCTGGAAAATTTACAGCAATAGACAGAAAAAATTTCAAACCAACTTATCTCAACCGGATGAAAATATTCAGCCTAGTTTTCTATGCAAAACAAAAAAATAAAAACTCAAAAAAATTTTGATCTCTGCCTTGATTTATGTGTTGGTGTATGGATTGTACGGAAACCGTACGGATAGACTGTACATACTATCTGTACCGACCTCAAAATCCGTGCCTATAAACTGCCTCGAGATTTTGTGCCCAGAAAATAAAAAATAAAAAAATTCTCAAAAATCGTGCCCAAGAATCTGCCTCGAAAATCGTGCTGTATTTTTTGCCTTGAGATCCGTGCTATTGTATGGAATTTGTACTGTACGAACCAGAAATAAATGTTGTTGTACCTTGCATCAATTGTTGTGCCATGTTGTACTTTCCCTCCTCGAAATGTGTGCCCTAAGAAAAATGTTAATGCTGTTATTTTTCTCTCTTTCTCAGAAAATGACTCTCTCTTCTCTCTCAAATGTAAAAGTGCCTCTTCACTTTGAAACTTCCTCTTTTTGGTGAAAAACATTAGGGTGAATGAAAAGTCACATAATCCTAACGCTCAAATTAGTCTAGATGAGTGGTTGTGATTAAAATCACTTTTCTCCACAAAATAATTAATTTCACTCACTTTTTAAATATTTCACTTAAAGTGCACTNGCCATTAATATAAAGTCCAAGTAACTCAAACCCCTTTTCCTATTGACTTAGTCAAAAATCACTTAGGGGAACAACTCCTAGGTAAAAATCAACATTTTTATCTCATTCACATTTAATATAAAATTTTAGAACTCTTTTCATGATAAAATTGTGTGAATTAGTCCTACATTCAAAAGCTCTCTTTGCAAAATCTATATACAAAATAAATTAAAAGTACAATGTCCTAATATACTGTAGAATAGAATATGGAATCCATTTAGATTCTAATCGAACACATCATGAATGTGCATGTTCCCTCATTACTGTAAGATGTTGTAAGTTACAAGCTCATTAATTTCTAATGTTGTGCAAATAGTCATTTTATACTAATTATGTAGATTGACTAGTTTAAAAGACCATTACCTTAAAAAAAAAGGAGATAAGAAAAATATAAATCATTATATAAACAATGCACATAATATTAATGTAAATATAATATAATATTTGCATAACTTTAGAATTATTTGCATGATTTAGTATAATATTTAATCAAATAAATGGATGTAAAAATTTAATGAAATTTATTTATAGTTGCCTCCGTGATTTAATATGCATTATGTTAACACTAAATAAAGTTGAAGAAATACAAATTGTGTTAGTTTTTATGGGCCAAGGGTTATGGGACAAAGGAGTTTTAAGAGTTATACACATAACATTAATTAGATACTATGAGTTATGTTCTAGGTTTACTACATCGTGAGTAAATATCTTATATGGTTACTATAATTCCAAATAAGTTAGACATATTTAGTATAGAGTGTTTAGGTGTTTCTAAAGATCTTAAAGCCATATTTCAAGGAAATGTTGTAATTTTCTTTATATTAATTGGTAACTCATTAAAAATGAAAAAGTTTACCATTACTAAACGTTGTATTTAATCTAAATCTAAGCAATATTTTTTTACAAAATTGTTTACATTAATTGTAAAAATATGACAGTAATTGCATTGTTATGAAGAAGTTATTATTGATGTTTTTCCATAAATACCTCTTGCAATTTTTCAAAACAAATATACATTATGTTTAAACACAATATAGAATTAAAGGAACAATTATTTTATAGAGATCTAACATGCACATATAACAAATACAATCACTTATAATATCATCTAACATCATATAAGATAAATATCTAATTATTACATCTAAAATCATATAACCTATACATCTAAATATTACCCAATATCATCTAAGATACAAATATAATAATCACATCTAAAAAAATAATATAATTAACTAGCATCATCATCACACACATTTGACAAAGATAAAGATCGTTTCATACACAAATCTACCAGAAATAAACATAAAGAAACATACATACACATCTACAAAACATAAACGTCATTTAAAAAACGCATCTAACAAGCATACCTAATAAACATGTCTAACAAGACACAGGCATTATCTAACATACATATCTAATTATCACATCTAGCATATGCCTCTAATAATCATGTCTAACACAGGAATTATATTGCATCATCATCACATAACAAACATAAACATCATCTAACATACACATTTAAAATTAGCTAATAATAACATAAGCACCATCTAACATATTATTAGCTAATAATAATATAACTATCAAACATAAGCACCATCTAACATATCGCATAATAAATTAGCTGACATAATCTAACATACAGTACATCAATCACATTTAACACACACATCTAAATAAACACGAGCATTATCTAACAACATTATGTAACGTACACATCAAACATCACCTAACATACACATCTAAACATTACCTAACATCATCCAACATATACATCTAAAAAATATCAACATCATCTAATACACAAATCTAATCATTACATCTAATATCATTAACATACACATTTATCCCCAAATGCGGGTGCCAACGAGCCCGACTGACAGTGCATGGTGCCTCGGTCCATAAGCCAAACGCGTAGCACCAACCACCACTCTCGCGTCGACCTTAAACTCTCCTGTGCTAAAGGAGAGGAATGTCTTGTCTCTGCCCTCCTCCTAGGCTCACTTCTGCCTGGAACAGTTCCTTCGCATTCATGTTGGGTTTAATGGCTAAGGGTAAACAAATATTGCAGGTTCAAGAAGGCACCATTAAATGGAAGGCCATGGAAGAACACGGCAATGTCATTTGTGGAGCGTTTGATGCTTTGTTTCGGTCTGATGGTTATTCAGTGAAGCAAGGAGTTCTGTTTTGGTCAGTAATTCTCGTGTTTGCAGGGATTCTCCATTGGTTCGAAGCCTCTGCAGGGAAGCTCATTCTCTCTGGAACACACAGTGGTAAACGAGTTCAGCACCTTTGTTTGCCGCCATGAATTACTCCGCTCCACCAGCCCCTTTTGTAGCACCCAGGTACCTAGTTCCTCAGCATGTCCAGGCAACGAGGTACGCCTAGGAGAGCCAACATTGGAAGAGGGAGGTCCCAACGTGGGCACAATGCTCAAATGGAGGAGGGGTACGAGGCAAACATCTCAATGCCGGTAAGAATCCTCATTGACAACTGGGAAGGCAGAGTGGTGAACCAGTGTTTGGCCACTGGGCATGGTGGCAGCACGATTAACCATTACTAGTTAGTCAAGAATATGCTTGGAAATCTCATGGAGGAAATGTTGGGAAATTGGAGTGATTCTCGAGATACAGTCCTCGTTGTGAAGTCTAAAATGGCGGAAATGAATGGTCAACTCAGCAGCATGGACGCAAATTTTGCATGGAAATGCATGGCAGGCACTGCAAGGCAAGTCGAACACATGGAAGGTGGGAGTGGAAGTGCAACAGGTGGCAGGTCAAGGGACGCAAGCTCGGTTCAAGCGCATCAAATGGTTCAAGTTGCGTCTTTCCCCATCCCGACCACCATTGAACCACTGTTCAAGCGAGTGCGAGAAGACAAAGGGCCTAGCAATGAGCCTCCTCAATCTGCGTTGGCCACCAATGCCAATGCCACCAGCAAATCAGAGGAAGCGGGGTGGGCTTGCCCATCCTGGAAGAAACACCTCCTTCTTTAACAATGTTCAAGCCATCTTCAGCGTCACGTGCTCCCAAAGGATCAGAATGTTATCCAAGATTTTTTGTTTTCTATGGTTAAGTCGGTTACAGCTCTGTGTTTTTGGAAGGATAAAATATGTAAATATTATCATGCATGGCTACCTTTGGTACCTTAATATTTTGAACTCATTTTGTAAGAGATTTATCATACTATCCTCCATTTTTTGCAGGCTCAGGTGGTGGTACCACTACCTGAGGCCTCCTCTAGCTTGGGCCAATTTTGTAACTGTTGTTTTCTTAGTTTAATTGAATTGCAGCTTTACAAAAAAAAAGCATACACATCTATCAATCACATCTATCAAACATGTCTAACATGACCTAACATACACATCTACGTCAACATATAAATAAACCTCAACATCAACATGAAAAATGCAGTGTGTGTGTGTGTGTGTGTTAACAATAATATCAAACGCTTGATACATGTCAAATATGAATCTCAGACAAATATACATCTCAAGTCCAATAATTGTTATGAGATATATGGTCCACTCTTGGAACAAGAGGCATCGATACCTCTACCAGAAAAGGCAAAGGAATCAATATCTCCACCAGCAAAGCCAAAGGCATTAGTACCTCCTCCAAGAAACACTATAGACTGAAGCAGATCATATAGGTCTCCATGAATATCTAGATCACCCGATGCATCCACCGTATCTAAAACTATGGGGAAGGTTCGATCGGCTCGGTGAGAAGGAAAAGGTGGTCAGTCGACCTATGGATGAGGAGACAGTGGTTAGTTGGCTAAGTGAGGAGAGCGTGGAAATTCAACCTATGGATGAGGAGATGGTGGTGGGTCGACTCATTGAGGAGGATATGGTGGTTGGTTGTGAAAGTGAGGAGAATGAGGAAGTAGATGAGATGGTGGTCAATCGACTCGGTGAGGAGAATGATGACCACCACCATCATTAGATGAACCAAAAGAATGTTGATTTCCATGGCCATAAGATGAACTAGAAAAATGGTGATTGTCATGGCCATCCCTCTGCCTCTCAACTAGTAGGATGATCACATCAATAATATGATGCTTCAATGACATCATATCAGGTGGAAGGACCCTCCATACCTTTACAAACTGAAGGTACTGAATGATCACCCTAACCTAGACAAGGTGCACTCCTTTCCGAGCCAACAATCCACATAAATGATCTACCGCCTCCTAATGGAATCTAGCATCTAGCCTTTGTCGCAAACCGGTATTTGTAACTAAGGCAATGCATTAACCTCAACCATATCTTCGTCATGTAGTTCAGAAGGCCACCCTCAACATAAGTGCCAATATCTGAAAAATAGAACAAAATGCTAATTAAACAATTTAATAAAACAAATTAAAGAAAATGTTAGAATAAATTACATTTGCATTAAGTAAGACAACAAAATGCAACTAGAATAATTAAAACATAACACTAATATTACCTCTAGAATCTAGTGTCTCATCCTGGGTGAAAAGGATGTTCAAATATTCTCTCGTCCAACCTCGCGTATGGATATGACACAATATATAATGTGTGACCATCTGTGTTGGCAAGTAACTCTAGTGTCTCTAAGGTGGTCCGACCTAAGAACTCTGGTTGGCCCTTTTGGGAAGCATATGTCCCCACATGTGCAAATGCAACTCGGTCCCTGGGATAGGAGGGTATACTTCAAATGATATCCTAATGACCAAAAACCTCTCAAAAACTAAAAATAAAAATAACTATGAAGCAAAAGGGAAGTTGACCCTCCCCTCAAACTATGCACAACATCGATCCAAAGCAAAACAAAATTGCCTCTAAAAAATGGCAGACCACCTAATGCATCTAGGTCTCTACACTAAAGAATGTATATAAAATAATAAAGGGAAACTAATATGCTTCCCATCGATGGTGAAGTGGAACAATTTCGTTACCAAAAGTGGGGGGCACCTAACCTCCTTTGCATCACACAAATCTATATGTAGATGTCCACAAAAAATCTTAAAATCGATAGCATCTGTGAAATGATGACTAATATATCTCTTAGTGTTGACTCTCTACTGCAACACTGAGTGGGACATCAGGAACTGGGGAAAATCCTCCCCTCTCCTAGATAGCCTAATGATGAAATATATGTTCTCCTATGTGGGATGGAACCACAAATCAGGATCGAACCAAAATGTATGTTTGTGTTGATCCCAGCAATGGATCAACTACATCAATAATGTTGAGTTCCCCTTTACAGATTTATCCTCCTTATAGAAATTGAGGAAGCAAACATCCCTCAAGGGGGCTCAAGTTTGTGTTGCAATCGAGCGAGGGTACGAATCCCTCTCCCTCTCTTGATCCACCCACTCTCGTCCAACACTATACAGTCTACCTACACTTGTTTCTCTCATCGTTGATGTCTTTGATTCTTATATGAATTACATCAATCTCATACAAACACACATTTATCTATAAAACGTAGAAAAAAATCATTAAATGATTATTTTATATATTAAGATCAAAAAAATTTATTTTCTCAAAATACATGAATTTCATAAGGAGTGTGCCCACGTAATAGGAAATCGTCGTAAGCAATGATTTTGTAACTATAGTGCACCGACAATGGTGCACTTCAATAATTACAACACATCAAAGACACAAAACAAATATAATAACATTACAAAAACATCAATGCATTATAATAACTTTTACCCCTGGTGCGTTATATACCTTATAAGCACCATCAATGATGTGGTTAGGTGATCATAACGCATCATCTAATTGAAAAATTATTTTAACAAAAAAAAAAGCGGTGTGGTTTGTTAACTACATAGCACCAGTGCGTTATATGATTTATAACCACCACGTACGATGTGTAATCGATACTACAACGCACCAATGACCCAGGTTTAGTATGTAATATATTAAACCAATGTGTCTCATAGTAGAGAGCATATGTGATTCATAAATACGTGTTTGCACTATCCTCGATGCACACATTTTCATACGACACATTGGTATCAACATGGCTACGTGCGAACATATTATAAAATGTGGTCAAAAAAATAAGCGCACTAATGTCATCGCGCACTAATTGCATGTTATGACCAGTTCTTTTAATAACAATCATGCACCATATATTGCGAGGACCTATTATTAACAAGCACCAAACTATCAACATCGGTGTGTTAATGAATATTGTCGTGTCACTTACGATGCTCTATGAGTAATGTAACGCATAGGTATGGGATGTTGTGAAAAAAAATGATTTAGTTGTAGTGGTGCGTCAGTTAATATGGATTGCACCGATAAAATGGTGTTATATAGTAATAAATCTCAACTTTCCTGCTCGTGGTGCACCATATAAATTTTCGGGGAGCACCAAAGTGTGTATTGTGACTCGAACAGTTTGAACACACCGTCCAAAAATTTTAACTTTTTTTTTAAATGGGAACATTCTAGTTGAATTTAAATTTTTAATCCACTCAAAGTTTAAATTAGAAGGTAACAAAGACATTACTTGGACACTTGCACATGAAGGAGGAATGGTTGTCACGTACATTAAAAAATGAATTTCATCCACTATTTGGCAAAATTACAAAACCACGTAGGGAGCAACGGACATGATAAATCCAACCACAAGGGAGTAATAAAGGTTGATAAAAAAAAAATTGCGATAAATTTTTTTATTTTACCCTATTCTGATACGCCTGAGAACCAGACACATCGATGTGTTTAAAATATAGAAACGCGCCATTAATGGATATAAAAATATAAAAAATAGTATTTTTTTAATTACCCTAATATGATGTGCATGATTACATACATTGATGCATTGAAAAGATAGAAATGCGTCATTATAATTTTTCGTCGTGTAAGTGTTTTTATTTTACCCTACTCTAATGCATCAGGTTACACAATGCATCGATGTGTTGAAAATATATAAACAGGCCATTAATGAATATATAAATATTAAATAATAATAATAATAATCATCATCCAACAATTTTTTTAATTTAACCTACGACGTGCTCCCAATTACACAACACACCGATGCGTTGAAAGGAGAGAAACGCGTCATTAATGAATATAAAAATATAAAAAAAGTAGTTTCCCATCCGACAATTTTACAATTATACCCTACTTCAGTGCACCGTACAATGGAATGCCCCAATGCATTCATTAGATACAAGCGCATCAGACATGAATATAACACTATTATCGTGCTCTAAAAATAGATACACCCCAATGCATTCATATATGGATGACGCAACATAAGAGAATTCCAATGAAAATAAAAATAAAAAACAGCTTTTCTAGAGCCAATTAACAAGGACTGTTGAATTTGATGCATAGATTTAATTAGCGCACCAGTGCGTTAAGTTATCTAGTACGCATCGTAATGTTTTTTTAACATATTTTTTCATCCAAATGTGTGTATTTGTGGTTGGAAGAGGTGTGTTATGTAGGTTGACGCACTAGTGCATCAAGTTATTTGAAACACACCAATTAGTGTTGTTTGTAAAAAAATAAAAAATGTATATCACTGCATTGAACTAGGATTTTCAATGTTGGTGCACTGTGTTTTTTTTTTGCACTAGTGTGTCTATTTAAAGTGTGCACCGATGTGATTGGTATGTATAAAATGATTATATAAAAACCTCTGCTAAAGCCTCTGCCCGCTCATCTCCGCTAGAAACCTCCACTATAAATAGATATTTGGGCTCTTTTGAGAGGAACGTCCACAGAAAAGAAGTTTTTTTCTTGTAGTTTATCCCAATCTATCGGCTTCGATCCATCGAAATTCCCCATATGAACTTTTGAAATTACTTTTTGATGACCCACTCTAATGTGAACACCCTAATACCTAACCTTTGATGAGACACTTCCAAATCATCGGAACCCAATCCATCGAGAACTTTCTTATCATGCATTCTCTAATTCCTCGCATACTTCGTTGATCGCATTCCCCAATGGCCTTCCTTCGATGATGCATTCTCAATACATCAGGTTCGTTACAAAATCCAACTTCTACTCCATTAGGTTTCTCCTCATACTCTGTCAAGGTCGCATTTTGATACTCCATCCTTAATGAGGTATTCCTCGAAACATTGTTTCCAATATAGTGTTCTCGAACCATTGGGTCCTGATACATCGAAAACCTCCACTCCATTAGGATCTTCTGCATACACTTTCGGTCACATTATCTAATAATTAGCCTCTGATGAGGCCTCTCTAATATGTCATGTCATGATCTATCATCATTCTTCATTCCATCGAGATCTCTTACATATTTCTTTGATCGCATCTCCCAATGGTTATATCCTCCGATGAGGCTCCTCCAATATATCGGTACTGATGCTCCTGCATCACTACAATAACAAAATGCATGAAATGTTAACAAAATGCATGAAATGTTAGGGGAAGGCTAAACAAGTTGAAAGAATAAGTTTGCAATAGACACTATCTAGAACATGTACAGATAAGAAACCAAACATCCTTGTCGATGGAGAAGAGAAAAAATAGTGTAGAAGGGGGGGAAGTTGTCACCTTTTAAGAACTGTGAAGTTGTTGTATCGAATGTTGTTGAAGTGAATTGTTTTGTACTCATAGAGGGTACCTGAATGAATAGTTTGAGTGGATGGTAAACATTGCATAAATTACACAAGGAAATAGAATGTTCAATTGATTCCGGCATGGTAGACTGGTTGTCCAAACTCTACAAGTTAGGAGGTTGAATATATGCAAGAACATATCTAACATCCTCTTCTAGTTCTTTTTGGAATAAGAGGAAATGATATAATGGCTATAAAACATGAAAGTTAGAGCAACTAAAATGGAGGAAATGAAAAAAGAACATGAAACGTTTAGGTTACATTTTATAAATAGGTGGTAGTTCTTTCAATACAAGTGTTCGTTAGTCATTATGTGAATGTGAAAAACATTACAAATAAGCAATGTGTACTACAATAAAACAATGCCATTTTAGAAGTACAACTAACAATGTAAGCAGAAAAGATATATTGCATTCGAATACAATCTTGGAAAGTTGTATTTTATCACCCATTGTAGACATAGTATAGAATCTAGAATATATACAATGCAAGATACAATTTGTTGTAATGTCCATTACATCTAGGCTTATATACATTGGTATGGTATTTTAGCTTCACCTATATACGAAAACACTTGTGCCAGTGATTCATTATCTATCCTAGGACTTCGAGAAAAAGTTTCTTGTAGAGGGGGTGTAAGTAGTGCCCCTCTTACTTAGACTTTGATTATTATCACGACACTGTTATCTGTGGGTATTCAAGTTCGAATGACCTGGTTGTGTCTAGATTTAAGACTTTAATTGTTATGCTATGTTATTTTTGGGCATTAAATGATGGATGACCTAGCCATGTGTGGAAACTAATGCTTTGATTAATAGGAGGGATGTTTTATAGTTATTTGTTTGAAAATATGAAATGACGATTTGATATGTTTATATTTGCTAAAGACTTATGAAATGATTATTTGATGATAATCAAATGTTCTGATACCATGAGATTATGGAATGATGACTAAATGAGTACATAAATTTTATGTATAGCATGTACTTTTAATGGGTTGTCAAGTGTGACAAGAAAATACAGGTACACGCGACGCAATGTGGCATCAATACTGCATGGACTCCAAATTGAGTCAGGGTATTCATGACAGGTGAATTTGACCTAATATAAATTAATATATTATGCTTTATTTAGACGGATTTGATGCATGTAGTGTTTTACATGCAATGGATTGTGATTGTCAGACAGTCCATATCAGGTAACAGAGTTGAATGGGAAGAAGATGTAAGACTAGTGATTACTCCATGCAACGAGTTGAAAAGCAATAGGATTTTTCTCGTCAAATGTGTGTTGTCGTGAGGGTAGGTCACGGATTTGGTCACTCACGAGGCTTAGATTGGGGGGCATGTGATAAGGACTTTTCCTTATTCCGCAGAAGTCATTAGTCCCTCATCATGGTCAACCAAACTGAGTTAATGAGGTCTCATTCATTGTACCGATCCCCACCACGAAAGAGATATTTGAAGGACATGCACAGAGCATGGAACCCTTAATACGCTCGTCGCAACGAGAACGTGAATTTAAAAAAATACTCAAGGGAGGTAAGAATGAGTGTTTTAAAAGAAATAGAAAAAAAATTTAATTAAATTATGAGCAAATAAAAATATCATAACTTGCAAATAAATATAAAATTGTGAATAAAAAAAGAGAAAATAAAATAACTAAAGTATTAAGTGAATACATGAACACACACACAATAAGGAGAGAGAAAATCTATGAGATAAGGTAAGAGTAAATATCAAATTAAAAATTATGAATGAAGAGAAAAGTGGCACTTGGTGGGTAAATAATAAAAGAAAAAGTAATTAAAACAATTCATAATTATGCATAGATGACATCCATGGAAAGCTCAGAAATCTATAAAGAGAAGGAAAGAGCATGAGGTTCTCATCTCTTTTTACCCTATTTTTGGTCGACGACGATTATGCTAAGTTTACACAGTGACTGTTGGAGGGTTCGGTTCATCACTGTACAAACAAGGTTGGGATCCTCTTAGTAGCAATCTACGTACCCTGGATACGCTAGCAATTGCTTGCATTTATCCCTGTTGCGACTCAAGGATCCCAGCGGAAGAAGAGTATCTTGTGGGAGCAATAGGGTGGTTTCTGGTGGACATTCTTCAATTGGCATTCGAAAGGAGCTTTGTGCATGGGACTTCATCAAACGTCTTCATCCTTCGACACATTGTGACAAGGCTTAGGTTGGTAAAATTGTATTTATGGTTGTTGATTTTCTAGTTAATTCACTTAGGATCTTTATCTGAAAGAATAACAAGTACAACAATACATCAAAGATACACAAGACACATATTTTCATCGGGGAAACCATAAACGATAAAACCCGCAAACTTCCTCAAAATAGTTATGTCACAAGGACAAGATCACAAGATGAATAACCCAAGAACGATATGTCTTCTACAACTCTCTCTCTTCCTCCTCATTCTCCTCTCTCTCCTAATGAACGCATGAGAGAGTGAAAGAGTGTCAAATGAGGAGGGTGCCTCCATATTTATATTCTTTCGTTGAGTAACTAGCTCAACTAAATAGGTCGACCAAGTAGCCTTTGGGGCCGACCTACCTAGGAATACACAAAGTAAAGTTTCCTTTATTTAACCTAGGGTTTATTGCCTCGACTTAGAACAGAGGTTTTAAATAAGTGGCCATACATAATGATGACATCCCAAAAAGAGGGAAACACATCTCTAATGGGGGTACAACAATATACAATAGTAATATACATCAGAATATTTGCCTCGACTTGGAACGAAGGTTTTAAATAAGTGGCCATACATAATGATGACATCCCGAAAAGAGGGAAACACATCTCTGATGGAGGTACAACAATATACAGTAGTAATATACATCAGAATATCTTCTGAAGTTACAATTGCATCAACAATCCCTCTTAACTAGGAAGGTATTATCTCGCCACAATCATCAACACATCTAGTCATCGTCACTGAGTCATCATCATCACCGCTGACATTATTCTCATCTTGTCCAATCCATCGCATTTATCCGTCATAGGAAGTTTCTACAGAACCATCCCTTTTTCATGTTGGTTGTAGGCCTCGACCTCATCTAGGTCTTCATCATATCTATGAGTAATTCATCGCATAGGTACAGCGCATGACCTTATTTACATTGCCACAGCAATAACCTGTGTTTCCTACTTATTCTCGTCGTAACCAAATCATCTCTTTTGTCCTGCACACAACAAAAACACACAGAGCACGGCACAGATGCAAACTACTTGTGTTATATCACCATACTCGTATGTCAGTATCTTTCACGCCATCAAGACAACCTGCAATATCCATTATGCAAGAATCTCCTAGGAGCATACCAAGTGCATTACGTCTCTCCACGGTCAACCTGCGTTTTACCAACATAGAAGAATCGCCTAGGTGCACCTCAAGTGCCTTGTGACCTTATCATCTCTAACATGGGAACACACACATATATAGATATATATGTAAGGACAGATTACGACCGAACAACCTGCTACACTAGGGATTTTATGTTCTAGGTCAACCTCAAGGACTTATTACATCTGAAAAACCTGCGTGCAAGATCTTTTTCGTTCAAACAACCTTTGGGGTGTATTACATCCAAGTAACCTATGTACCATGCCAAGTCTCCTTTTTACACTCGGACAACTCATAGGACTTATTACCTCCAAATAACCTGCATACCACGACAGAGCTCATATTTACAATCTGATAACATGTATGAGGACTGATTACATCCAAATAACCTACGTACCACACCAGGGCTCAAATTTACATTCGAATAACCTATCTCAGGATTGATTAAGTCCGAGCAACCTGCTACACCAAGGTATTTTCCGCTCGGACAACCTGTCTCATTTCCCATGTGAGATATTATGCATCTGCGTCTTTTGGTCTCTTGTTATTTCTAGCATAGAAACATATCAGGACTGATTACGTCCAAGGATAACCTGCAAGCTTCGTCGAGACTTATTACATCCAAGTACAACCTACAGGATTGATTACATCTGAGCAACCTACGTTCTTTGCAGGGATTTTATGCTCAGGAAACCTGTCTCTCTAGCTATGCTAGAACTCATCAATCCCTCTTTCGAGGGGTCTCGTTCTGGATCACACCAAGTATTTCTCTGAAGTACTCGAAGTTCACTCGAGATAGAGGCTTGGTCAACACATCGGTTATATGCTCGGTCGTTTCCACGAACTAAAGCTTCATTACTCCTCTCTGCACCATACAAAAAATGTAATCCAAATCAAACAAAGAGATAGTAGCTTTTGAATCCATACTACCTTACACATAGTCGAGCAAGTGGCAACATATTCTACCTCGACTGTAGTCTACGCCACACAGGACATCTTCCTGCTGAACCAAGAGATCGTACTAGATCTCAAACTGAAGCAGTAACCCGAAGTGCTCTTCCTATCAGTGGTGTTGTCTGCCCAATCTGAATCAACATAATCGTGTAGGTTAGTCTTCTAATCTGTATCATACTTGATCCCATACGTAATTGTACCCTTCAAGTATCTCAATACATGCTTTGCAGCAACCAGGTGAACATGTCTCGAATCCATCAGGAAATGGCTCAGTGTGTTCACAGCAAAGCATATATCTGGTCTTGTATTCGTTAGGAACATCAATGAACCAATCATCTGACAATACATCATGGCATCAACCGACTCTGATAAAGCATCACACAGAAGCTTCAAGTTCGATGCCATGGGTGTGGCCATTTCCTTTCGGTCCAACATTTTGAGTCTCTTAAGAATCTCCACTGCATATTTTCCTTGACCAAGGAAAATCCCATCCGCATTCTGACACACCTCCATGCCTAAGAAGTAGTGTATAATCCCTAGGTCTTTCATCTCGAACTTAGTAGCAAGTCTTCTCTTTGCATCTTCAATGAGTTCGTCCTCTCCTGTCATGAACAGGTCATCGACATATAGCAGGAGCATCACTGGTCTTCCGCCTTCAACCTTGAATTAAAGGTTGGAATCTGCTTTACTCTCAGTAAATCCTAGGCCCATCAATAAGTTGTCCATCTTGTTGTACTTATGTCAAGATTCTCAAATTCGAAGATCTTCTGCACTCACTCCCTCTGAAGTGAAGAATCATCCTCCCTCTGCATTGTGTACTCTATGTATCAAAACATTATGTACTGGAGTTATAGGTAGCTTCCTATGCTACTTATCTTTTATGTATCCAACTCAGGTCACTAGATACCAAGATCCTCTATCTTGAACTTTGTTGAAAAGTTCCTCTTGCACCCATATGTGAGCTTGTCGTCCTCTATAGGATTTCAACTTCAACCTTGTAGCAAAGGTTAAGATCTTCATCACTCTAGGTGATGTTCAAGATCCTCATCACAAGGCCTTCTTCAATTTTCACACATGAGTCTGCCTGTCATGTGCCTCGAATCCCAGTGGTTGTTTTATGTGCACTTCATCATCGACTACACCATTTAAGAATGTTGTCTTGACATCCAGCTAGTGTATCTTCCATATTATAATTGCATCCAATGCAAGTATATATCTAATGGAAGTGTACCTCTCTACTAGTGCAAATGTCTCCCTGTAGTTTGTGCCTTCTTGAGAAACCTTGTGCTACAAATATTGCCTTGTATCCATCGATGCTTCCATCTGTTGCATGCTTGATCTTGTAGATTCACATGGAATACATTACGGGCTTCTCTTCAGGTCTCGGAACCACATCCTAGACATCATTCTTCTTGATCAACTGGTACTCTTTGATCATAGTCTCCTTCCATTTCTTCTTGGCTACTTCTTCATAGATGGAAGAATTTGCATCAATGATGTCACTCAACTTCTGCCACATAACTAGAGTGTTTTCGAGGATTCTTACTTTCTTTGGAAGTCTCGTCATACTATTCTTCATATTAGATTAGTTCTCGTGCCCAAGATAGTCTTCATCTCTCAAGGTGGATCTAGCGTTCTCTTTATATTCTTCTAAAGCTCTTTCTTCCACCACGGTGTCTCAGACCAAGGAAGTTTCAGGTTCCTTTTCTGAACTGTCATCACTTGTTATTCGGAACGATCTACAAGTCAAGTTTAGTTGCATGACTAGAAACATTTCATTATTTCTAAAACATATAATCTAATGCATCAAGATATATGTCACAAAGTCATGCAACTATCCTAGCCAATGCTACAACAGTCCTCCATGTCCCATATACATATGGTAACTTCCTATGTGCCTTCCATTTCTCCTAATTATGTCATCAAGGAGGTTTCATTCTAGATAAGTAGCAATGAAATATTGTACAACACCATAGGCTACTTACCCATCACATGTAAGTCAGTGGTATATGTGCAAACACTCAGACATGCATAATACATCAACTAAATATAAACATGTGCACAACCAAACAATATCATTTAAGTAGGTAGATAAACAAGAAATGACAATTGAACACTTATCTTTGTTTGTTTGGTGGGTGGACTGTTGACTAAATTGTCATTGATGCCAACAAGTGTGTGTCGGTGTGTCTTGGTACCCCTTCAGGAGCCCCTAAGGGTTAGAAGTCACTCAATGTCAAAGGAGACCTTTTGACCTCTTCCAAGCCCTTGGAGCCCTTTGGACAATGGAAAAAACCTTGAACACCCTGTAGATTGTCTGAGTAACCCTAATTTGTTTAATGATTCCCCAATTGTTTCTTTAGGGTTCCTTGGTACCACAACCATGCCCTATTACCCTAGGAAGTGTCCTTGGTGAGTTGAAAGAATTGCAAGAGTTCAAATGACCCTTTCAGTGGTCATTTGCGTTTCATAGAGGTCATGGTACCCTAGGAGAAGCCTAGGCACCCCCACACCTTGATGATTATGTGTCTTCACTTGTGGTGACTCTAATGACCTAACAAAATACCCTAAAAACCTTACCCTTGGTCCCTAAGCCTACAATCTACCCAATGCCTTGCCAACAACACCCTAATATTACATAATAATTCCCATTGCACCTTTACACTAACCCTTGGATCCCTCATGGTGACCCCTAATCATTAAAGCCTTGTCTCCACATTTAAAACATCTTTTAATAGTTTAACCCACACACACATGGTTAAGCTTGAACATGTTTAAATATTAAATATTGAATTAAAACCTTAATTAAGAAAACAAATTAAAAAGACTTACCACCCTTTCTTAGGTCATCCCATTAATGGTTTAAATATTAAAATGTTTTAATAAATAAAACACTTTTTATTAATTAATTCAACCTACAGCGTTGACATGTGCTTTATTAAATGATTTAATCCTTGTAAATTCGGCTCCTTTTAGTAACTTGTGTTAAAACATATTTTACAATTAATAAAACACTAAAAGTATTTTATTAGGTCGTTCATATCCCTCTTTCACTCAACGCCCAAGTAGTGTATTTATACACTAAACAATTGTCACCTTCATATAACCAACTAATTAGCAAGGTGACTGAGGTATCTCGCTATTGTTAGAATGAAGTTTTATTCGCTAACTGAGGGAAGACTGAGTTAGGTGGCAGCCACATAAGAGGAGGAAACTAACGCAATAGCAAGAGTCCTTTTTGGTATGTTTTATTGTCTCTGGTTTTCTGGGTTTAGGAGCAGCAGACCTAGGAAAGTATCAGTAGAACCGAGTTTAAATAAGACACTCTTTTGATGAACAGTCCCGAGTCCTATTGCTACAGACCACTTCTTCCACATTCGAATTCTTCCACGGAATTTGTTTAACAGTCAAAAAATTTGGGATCCAAGTTCACTGTTGGTCTTTTCTTTGGATAAGTTTTACTGCTGATTTTGAATAAGTTAAATACAGTCCCAGCTTTGCTCAGTAAAGGTATGTACAAGTATATGAATAGCAATTAGTGTACAAGCCATATGTGTACTAGCAAACAGTAATACGCATAAACAGTGATATAACTTGATACACTAGATGATGATAATATATGAGCAGTCTATACAGTATTATGTATACAACATGATAAAGAAGTATTATGTGAAGTAAGCAGTATGACGAGTTAGCAGTGATGAACTATGTGTGACAATGGTATATATGGTAAAACTATAATGCACTCCTATTAATGTGATGATACATGCTATAATGCATAAATGAAGATGGCACATGCTTTTATGATGGCGATGATATGAAGATAAACATGCATGCTATGGTGTGATCACACTTCTCTATGCACTATGATGTATACTTGATACATGTTAATGATGATGGTACATACCTAATGATGATGGTACATACTTGATGGCGATGATGCACACCTATGATGATGCAAGTAGAGAAGAATTATGTGTTCAATGATTGCGTATGACGAGTTGTACAAGGATGTACATGAGCAACGTGTGGCAGTGACATATACAGCGATGATTTGGCAGTGATCAAAGAGCAGAGGATATCAGTAGCAGAAAGTACAGGGTTTGGCATGTGACAGGTCCAGAGGTTCGGCAATCTCTTTCTTATATGGGTGGCAAGACGGGGCAAGGAAAGGAGGTTGTAGCCGGAGAACTAGGGTGTTGAAGCTTCCTTCATGTTGTAGCCTGTAAATCAGGGGGTTATAGCCTCCTTCCAGTTGTAGCTAGAAAATTGAAGTCTTTGTAATAAGGGGGTTGTTTTCTCCTTCCAGTTATTTCTAGAAAACTATTTTAAAAAGGCTTTCGTGGTTTTACCCCCAAAACTTGGGTTTCCATGTCAAAAATTATTGTGTATTGTGCAACTTGTTATTTTCATACACATTGATGATACGCTGTGATTGGTGATCAGCAACTTGCTTTTGATTAAAAAATTTAAATTGTGAAAACACTGATTCACCTCCCTCTCAGTATTTCAACATGGAGTCCCTCTTGATCCTTCTGTCTGGAGTCTTTGACAGTGTGTTCATTCACAACTACATTCTTCTTATCCAAGTAGTAAGATGGATAAGGGTATGATATTCATCTTCACCAGTAGAATTCATATTCCTCATCACTTGAGGAATATTCCTTTTCTCTTTGACTTCTTTTTGAAGGAGCCTCTGTCTCTCAGACAGTCTCTCGAGCAGTGTCCCTTCTCATCACAAGTCTAGCATCTAATGTTGGAAGGATCTCTTCTAAATTCCTTTTGTCTTTATGTGTGATGAAGGTCCTCCTTCTTTCTATGATTTCTTTTGGTGTAAACTGTCGGAGCGCGATCTTCAGTTGCTCCCATCTTCTCCTCTCTTGTTAAGAGTCAAGCTTCATCTTGAGTGAATTATTCCCATAGTCTGTTGAAGGAGATCAGCTTCCTTATTGCACACATTCCTTAATGAATGAATCCCATGATCTTGGAAGGCCATTCAAGGTGATCATAACATTTTATCATTCTTCCACATTGTCTTTGACTACTTCAAGTTGTTCCTTGATTTGGGCAACCCTTGTGAAGTAGGATTGCATGGTCTATGAGTTTTGTATCTTCACATTCTTTAACTGGTTCCTCAAAGTTATCTTCCAATTAATGTTATTTCCTCCAAACAACTTCGTCAAAGCATCGAACACTTCCTTTGGTGTCTTCAAGGACGACACTTGTGGGATGAGATTATACTTAATAGAATCTGCAATGATTCTCTTGACCTTAACCAAGTTCTTCTTATGAGTAGCCTTAGCCTCATCTTCCTCTAGCTCGGAACTTCCTTACTGATCCAAGTCATTTTCTTCAAGGATCGGGGAGATCATATACTTCCATGCTCGAAAGTTGTCAGCTCCCCCAAGCTCATCATCAAGTTGGGCGTGATTAGTTATTTTGAAATGAGAACCTCAAATGGAAATAGCAAAGATTTAGATCTTACTGATTTGAGGTGTCCGACCTCGTTCCGAAGTTGAATGGTCTATGGTTTGTTAGAGAAACCCTAATCTTCCAAACTTGGAATTTCAAAATTGTGATTGGACAGGAATATGTGCCTCTTCGAGGTGAGTTGTCCAATGTACTCATTTTCTGAAAACTGTAGTGGGAAGCCTACGAAACTTAATGCCCCAGTTTCTTCTCGCAATGTCCTGCAGTGTCCCGCAGTCAAAAATTGAAATTCCACATAATGATAAACTTCTTCCATATAAATATGCGCCCTCGAAAGGCAAATTTGATGGTCTCCCTTTTTCAATTGATCGGTGGAGGGAAGTACCTGGAACAAGAAGCCCTAATTTCTTCAATTTCTTCTTCACAATTTCCTGATATTGTTTCTATTGTATATCCGAAGTTTCTGCTCCTCAAGGTCTGAAACTTTGGCCTGAGGTAGCATGTTTTGTCTTCTTTCCAACCCCATGGGTTAGAGAAGAATTGGATTCACCAAGTGGAACTTGTAATAATTTTCCCAATATGACTATTTTGAGGACTGTTTAGCATAGCGAACTTGTACAGACTTCCACGTGTAATTGTTTCACATTCGAGGTCTGAAAATCGGACCATAGAAACTACAATATGTTCCCTATCTGCAACATCTTGCGAAATTTGATTTGGACCTTCCTATCCCGATATATCGTAATTCTCCCTAGATCACTTGTTTATGATTGTATTCTGGAGGAGGATGGAACCTTGATTTAAAGGAATCATATCTCCTAAAGTATAGCAAATTTGTAGCTGAAACTCGCACATAAGGTACATAAAGATTTGAGTCTTTGTCCTATTAAAGTTTCAGCTCCTAAGCCTTCTCCAATCTCGAGTTATAGCGAAAGTCCCAAGATGACTAGATTTTGTCTTCTAGGGTTTTCAGGCATGAAACCCTAATCTTCAGTAGCTACCATTGTAATAGTATTTCGACTGCACAGTGTCTTCTTTCATATTGCCTCTGATACCATGTTAGTTTTTCTAATTTAATTCACTTAGGATCTTTATCTGAAAGAATAACAAGTACAACAATACATCAAAGATACACAAGACACATAGATTTTCATCTGGGAAACCATAAAGGAGAAAGCCCCACAAACTTCCTCATAATAGTTTTCTCACAAGGAAATAACAATATGTCTTCTGTGGCTCTCTCTCTTCCTCCTTGTCCTCTCTCTCCTAATGTGCACATGAGAGAGTGAATGAGTGTGTGTCAAATTAGGAGGGCACCTCCCTATTTATATTCTTTCGTTGAGTAACTAACTCTACTAACTAGGTCGGCTAGGTAACCTTTGGGGCCGACCTACCTAAGAATACACAAAGCACATTTTCCTTTATTTAACCTGGGGAATATTGCCTCGACTTGCAACAAAGGGTCTATCTCAATGACCATACATAATAATGACATCTCGAAAGGAGTGAAACACATCTCCAATGGGGGTACAACAATACACAATAGTACTATACATTCGAATATCTTTTGAAGTTACAATTACATCAACAATGGTTTCTTTTATTTCGGTGGCTTAAATAGTTATTATACTGTTGTTTTTAAGTTGGATATGTTATTCAATTTGAAGTGTTATTGCTTAGATCACAGATCCATGGCTGATTCAAAATCAAAAAATTAAATATATTTTTCTTGTTGGTTATATTTCAGATCTATTGTTTGAATATGTGCATAGTTACTTGGTAGGTTTAGCAAGGTCCTCAAAAGCGTCCTTACAGTTGCTTACAAGATGCAAAGTTGGTATTTGAACAGTACAGGATTGAGTATTGTTATTGAAGCAAACAACAAGTATAATGTTGCATAGATCAATTGTCATTGATATCAATAGCTAAAAATCGTCCAACACTAAGTGAAATAAGTGTGGAAGATATGATTTCACTGTAATTGCAAAGGCATTTGGTTGTAATTAGTGACCACCAAAACCATGGGAATCATAGAACATAATTATTGTAATTTCTTGTAACCAAAGTGATTACCAAATGTGCAGACAATGATTACCAAAACCACAGATTCATGTGATTCAATTATTACTGAAACCACAGATTCCTATAACCAATGATTATCGGGCGTGCATACAACAAATTTCCTGTAATTACTGGATTTCCTGTAGAATTGACTAAGAGTGTTTCGTTATGATCTAACATACTATGCTTCAACAATGAAAAAGGGTACAAATGAAATAATGTGTGATCATGATTTCATGCCAGCCATGAAATCCATTCTCACTGACAGCATACTCATTTACGGTTGTACATTGTCAATGAACAAGTCATCCCAGACAATCTAAAAGTCCCACGAAAAATTCGGCCCAGCAAGACAGAGCTCCATGTGATAATTCACAAGTGAGATCAGTCAATTAAACAAATCGACCCTCAAAACGCAAAGATAAATCCTATAAATATAAGTGTGTTCAACGCATTTGTAAGTTAGAAGTGTGTGGATAAATAAAAAACTAAGCTCCAAGGCAGCAAATCTTTGGGTATTACAGTTTGCAGAAGAAGATCATTTTTCAGTAAAGAATGAAGTCCAATGATAGCATATTTATGAATCAATAACCTGAGTTTGAGGCGTTGATGCTTTAAGTCTATTGTTATATGCAAACAATTAGATGGAGCTTGTAAGTGCGCTATGATTGTGGTTCTAAAAATGTTGTGTTCCGAATGATTTAAGAAACTCTGTGCAAAAATAGGGAGTGAAATATCTAGAGATTGCAAGCAGTGAATTAATGTGTGAGGATGATGTGATGATCTAAGGATTGCGTGTAGTGAATGGGTGTGTAGGAGTTACACTAAAGCGATAAAGTACTTTGAGTATGGTGAAGACCTTGATGAACAATATGAAGACGTGAATCGTGACAAAAATAGGTAGCAGTGGGCGTTGAAAGAAAAAGCAAGAACTGTGAATATCGGGGGTATGATTTACAAATTTATCTATGGTTGTAGAGTACTAGTATACAGATTACTTAGGCAGCTCTGAGCGTAAAATATGAATAGTAGTTACTACCAAATCCTACTTTGTCATTAAAACTACAGTTTGTGTTGTTACAGAAGTGTCGAGGATGCTTTATTCATGGAACTACAGGATGTGGTGTTACACGAACTGCAGGAAACCAATTACAGGATTTCCTGTAGGTGAAGATGGATCTTAATCTTTGGAGAATAAGCTCAAGGGATGATCCAAATACTGGTTCATGATGGCACAAGTTCCAAGATAATTTAGAGCTTATTATGGTGCAAACTTTGATGAGTATGAAAATACCTCATGATGATTATGATAACAAAAAATATTGAAAATATGACATTCTAAGAATTGACATCAAAGGTAGTTTGTGGCACAATATTTGAGATGATTACATCAGCATTCTTGTACATGTTTCTCTAATAGGTCGATGCCTACAAGTCTTGTTGAGTTGGTGCTCAACTGAGGAGATTGGTGGCTCCATCAGGTTGGTGCTCGCAAATCATCTTCAGGGGATTGGTGTCTCCTACAGGTTGGTGCATGTGATCTTCAGGGGATTCGTGTCTCCCATAAGTCAAATCTTGCAAACTGTTGTAATTTGTAAATTGATGTTTGCATTGAATCTATAGGAAACATATCTTTGTGTTTTTTCATAATAAGGGTTTCCATGTTAAAACTTGAGTTTTATGTACTGGTCTAATTGTTAGTGGTATAATTTGATAAGGTAAAAGAATTCTTTGTAATATTGATTCACCCACTCACCCACCCCCTCTCAGTATTACTATGTATTCCAACAATTGGTATTAGAGCAGGTTCCTTCAAAACGGCTTAACCACTGGAAGGAAGATCTCGTGCACATATGGCTTGCGAGGAATTGATCTCTACACAGACTAAACTCATTTTTTCAATGGAATAAACCATCTATTCTAGAGTATAAGAATGAATACATATCTTATGGTGTTGGGGTATGATGTCCGGCACTCATTTATTGCTGGTTACACAGCATCAAAAACTCCACTAACAGATGCAGCTGCAGAGGAGCCAAATGAAAACAATATAAAAGCAATGGATGCCATCTTGAGTGGCTTACCATATTTTGTAATTGACAAGGTAAAAAAAAACGTACATCAACCAAACAAATTTGGGACAAGCTACAAAAAAACTCATGAAGAGAAATCTAGTAACTATTCCAGTTGTGAATTCAATACAGAAGAAACACAATTTGTGCAAAAGTTAAGAGGACATGGAAAATACAAAGGTAAGATACCATACAAATTTTATAATTGTGGTAGAATAGGACATTTTTCTACAGAGTGTTCATATGCAAAAAAGGATGATATTGATGATGAAGAAGAATCTCTCTCCATAACTATGGAAACAAAGCCGATAAATCAAGAATGTGAAGATAATCAAAATGAAATGTCACTTTTAGAAAATGAAGAAAAGTCTAAAACAAATGAGGAAGTTGATCTTGAAGATGAAAACAAGAAGATTAGAAGAGAGAACTTATCGCTGAAGGAGCAGCAGCCACAAAGTCTTGAAGAAAAAGAAAGAATAATTGTTAGTTTAAAAACTCAATTAGAAGAGCATAAAAGAATTGAAGAAGTGAAGGCCCATTCAAAAACAAGGAAAAATATTTTGAAAGGTAGGCATGTGAAAGTGTTACCTTAAGGAAGGAAATTGAAAAAATGACTATTCAATTGGACAAAAGCTTGAAGTTTGAGAAGAGTTCGGTGATCTTAGACAACACTCTCAACAATCAAAGATCATTGTTTGATAAGAAAAGTCTTGGCTATGACTCAATTTATTCAGAACAAGTGATTAATGAGCCCGAGAGACCCAAGAGTTATGTTGATGCTCTTAAACAAAAAAGAAGAATATGATATCCAACAAAAGACTAACCATGACAGTTTTAGAAAATCATTTCCTTCAAAGCAGCCTTACACAACCAGGTATCAAAGTCTCTTTTTTTGTTATTGTTTTCACTGAAATCACTTTGGTCATAAGGAAGTGAACTGTAGAGTTCTGTGTTGAAAAAATAATGTGAGAAACAAAAAGGGAAACTCTTTTGAATCATCAAATATAAATCATAATCCTTTTGTGTCCTTGACTGGGTATAATGTTGAGTGTTACAAGTGCAATAATTATGGGCATATAGCAAGGTTTTGTAGAAGTGCCATTGCATAATATTCCAAACAAGACACATATATCTTTGCAAAACAAAAGAAAGAATCCACAAAAGTGTGGAGAAGGAAGCAAAAGCAAGAAAGGACAAAATAAATTGGTTGTTATGAGAAAGGATTTGATGAGCTAGATGAAGATGGCAGGGAGATTTGTTGTTTTGATTCTCAATCAAAACATGTACACCCCATTTTTTTTAAAGATAAGACTGGAACATTTCCTTGTGAAGATGAAAATTCAGGTTTACAGTACTCTTTTGGATGAGAGAAGACATATGATTGGTCCTTGACAGAAAAGGATATGGAGGCATAAACAAATTCAAATAAGGTCAAAACCAAAGCTTCATACCATTTAGAAGACCAAAGTCATGATTTTGGAGTGGAAGGTTCGTTTAATAAAAACAACCAAATAAAAGGATCAGTGTTGGATACTTGTAGCAAAGATAGCCTGGATAATGATCAGTTGTCAACAAGTAGGAATTTAGAGATATGCTTATCTTGTGATTAAGATATAACATATGGATGGATGGGTCATGAGGGGATCTGAGCACATATTACAGCCTTAAGATCAGTTTTATGAACAGTAAAATAGTGCATGGAAATATGGCGTAACCCTTGTAGAAATTAGCAAGAGAGGCATAGGAAGGATTGTCTAAACACCCAAGATCAAACTTTTGCATCAAAATTGAATATCTATCTATGTAAAACATTAATTTTTAGTCTTTCTTATAGCAGGGATCGGCATCATTTTGTATCTATACTTCAACAATTTAAAGAACTTACCTAGGAAGACTATAATGGCACATAATTAAACCGTAGAAGGAGAAAAACCAGCAGCTCCAGTGGGAGCAATAGTGATAATGAGAATGAAACCAATACCAGAAGTAGTGAATAATTTGATATACATCTAGACATTATGAGTGATGATAATAAGTCTGACATTGAAGATGAGACCAAATAGATGCACCAACTGAGGGGTAGCACTCCTTTGTCATCGATGTGAAAGGGGGAGAGAAAATAGCGGGAGAACCAAGATGCTGAGACAAGGAAAATACACAACTCTGCAGATAGGAGGAGCACAAAAACAGGGGGAGCATCAATGCAGTATGAAGGGTCGTCATCAAAAACAAAGAGGGTGTTTGTTGAATAGATCAGTCGTCTTTGTTGTCAATAGCTAAAGATTGTTGATCACCAAGTGAAATGAGTGTGAAAGAGATGTTTTATATGTAATTGCAAAGGCATTTGGTTGTAAACAGTGACTACCAAAACCACAAGAATCCTATACAATGATTAATGGAATTTCATGTAACCAACGTGATTACCGGATGTGGAGACAATGACTACAGGAACCAGAGATTGCCAAAATTTGATGATTACTGAAACCTCAGATTCCTGTAACCAACAATTACCAAATGTGCAGACAACGAATTTCTTTGTAATTACCAGATGTGCAGACAGCAGTTATAGAAATTCCTCTAGAGTTGTCTAAGAGCATTTCATTGTGATCTTGAGTGCTATGATTTAGAAATGAATAGGAGTACAAACGAAATGATATGTGCAATAATGATTTCATGCCTACAGTAATGAAATCCATTCTCATTGATAGCATACCCATTTATGGTGGTACATTATCAATGAACAAGTGGTCCCAGACAATCCAAAATCCCCACGAGCAAGTCAACCCAACAAGACAAAGGCCCATTATTGGGGCGCGCACTTCAACGGTCCTTAAGATGGGTAACTCCGCGAGTTTTGACTCAAAATAGTCTTAGGGGTGTCGGGGGTTGAGTCAAAGTCCGCTATTGTAATAAACTCGCGGCTTAAGACCAGGGTTTAGGGTTTTGGGTGCCCATGGTTTGAATCCATGTTTTTGTAAATAGTGCGATATAAATAGGCACTTGGGTAAATAAGAGAGGTTAGGCTTTTTGATGTAAAGAAAGAAAGGCGAAGCTAAGGCTGATTATGTAAGGAAAGGTTAAGTCCCAGCTGTGTGCGTGGACGACCTTTGCAGCTGTGTGCGCAGGGGGTTTTGGTTGTAAGAAGATTAAGGAAAGATCTGCAGCTGTGTGCGCAGAGGCCTGCTGCTGTGTGCGCGGCTTTTAAGGACTGAAGAGATTTGCAGCGGAGTGCGCGGATCAAACTGTGATTTTGTAGCAAGTTGAATAAAACACAGTTTGTGGACATAACCCCTACACTGGGGGTGAACCACGTTATATCCGGTGTTGTGGTTTCTTGTGTTGTTTCTCTTTCTGTTGTCTTTTATGCATTAATAACTATATACATTTGATAACTCAGATCACTGCTAATAACAAGCTTCGCTGTGAATTCCCTATAGTGGGTTAAGCAAGTCACGGTTGTTTATCTATCTGCGAAGTTGTATATGAATGAATGACAAAGCTGTGTAATTGTTGATTAATAAGATTATTAAAGGCTAAGGTACAGTAATATCCCTCTCTGCTTGCAGAAACTTGATTCTGCGGCACCCCATAGCTGTTTCGGGTGAGACTGCAACCTGCGCGCAGGTTGTTGCCGAAAGAGCCAACACTGTGGGTCTTTTGTTGGTGCAACATAAAAGGATTAAACCCGGGTCTGCCCTATTGCCCAACAAATTGGTTCCATTGCCCGTTGAACTCAGTATCTGCTCAAGAAGGGTTTACGTCGTACCTCGAGGGCTATGTTCTGGAGGCCCTCTGCGAAGGAAATCAGGGATTGGCTTGATGAGACTTATCTGAAATTTGCTGAGAAAGAGAATACAAATCCGCGTTGTAGCGCACGTGACTTTTTACAAAGGTATGTTTTTTGTGATGCTTATGAAATTTTCTTTGGTAGTATCCACATAGAGTTGCACCAGTGGTTGTCAGGGTAACAGAAAGAAGGACGAACTTTCAAGCTCGTCGGGTTCCCACGTGGACCCCCACAAGGGTCAATCTTGTGCAACACGTAAACAACGAGGTATCCCGCGCTGTTGATTTCTGGACGACGCGAACATTGGAAGCCTTCGTGACAGAGTTTGCCATTGACACAAGTACCTCCTTCAGCGAAGCTGAACGGCAGTTCTTCAAAGGCCCCCGTGGTAAGTTTTTGAATTCATTAAGCTTGAGGATTAAAATACTATTGGCTGAAAAGGGTATATTGTTGTTTGAATCAGACTACTAGCTTAGTAGTACTAACATATGTTTGCAAGTGATAATACCTTCGACGAGCAAAGTGGTTTGCTACGAAGTGGGAAAAGGTACAAAAGAGATTTTGACTCCTATTCCTTAAGTCAGGCTACCGCGTCTTCCCCTGTAAATCCTGAAGAGTCAGACTCTGAAGAAAACCCTTCGGTTGGAAACCCTCCAGTCACCCCGCAGCGAAGCCCTGTTACCCCTGAAATTCCATCGCAGTCTGACAGTCAACCAAGTCCGAGTATTCTGGCCACAGGTCAATCTGCCCTGGTAAACCCCCCCCCATCGACATCCGGTCCCCCTCCCAACCCTCCTAGAACCCCCATGGCCCACCTAGTTGATGACATTAAGCTCCCCATCTTCAAAGGCACGGGATCAGAGGACCCAGAACAGTTCTGGTTTTTATGTGAAGCAATATGGAATGCGAAAAAAATTACAGACCCAGATGTGAGAGCCGCGCAGCTCATTACTTCTTTCCGGGACCGGGCTTTGACTTGGTTTATGAAATTCTCCAGTACTCAGAGCCCTACGTTAGATGAGATTAAGGCAGCAATAACCAAAGAATTTAAGAAGCCTAAATCAGAATCGCAGAGCATCACTGAGCTAAAAGAGATTCAGCAGCGGCGCGGCGAATCTGTGTGGGACTTTGACCAGAGATTCAAAGTTCTACTGGACCAAGTCAGTTTTACCATTAGTCCTGCGCAGCACAAGGAATGGTTTATCGCAGCATTATTACCACATATCAGAACCCCGCTCATGCAACAGAAGGTTGCTGACCAGCAAGAAGCTCTAGAAATTGCAATGAAGCTAGAGACTGCCTCCGTCGAAAATGATTCTGGTATTGCTCAAATCCAAGCGCAGCTAGCAGCGATGGCCCTGGAACTTCGCGAGATGAAGAAGGGAACACCCGACCGCGAAGCGGTTTGGTGTACGCAATGTCGGACCGAGGGTCACGACAATGAATGGTGCCCTCTGGTAGGCAAGTACCTGCATACAGGTGCGCCGAACCCATTTCCACCACCAGTACTATATTGTGAGCTCTGCAGGACGACAGGTCAGCACCGCCCCGAGAACTATTACCTGCTGCAAAGGTATGGACAAGGACCTAAGAACCCCTACTGTAATTTCTGCAAGTCTGTAGGTCATAATGAGGATGAGTGCCGCACCTATGACGCCTACCGGGTGCACAATGATGGCCCAAGTAATGATAGCTACGGTTACCAGGGGGGTGCCTCCGGTAGAGGTTCTTCTGGAGGCCGTGGTGGCATGGCCGAAAGAGGCCGAGGCCGAGGCCAGTTGGTGTGTTACAATTGTAACCAAGTTGGGCATTTGGCTCGCGACTGTCGGAACCCCACTACGACATGTCGGTACTGCCGCGCGGTAGATCATGTGATTGAGCAGTGCCCACAGCTCATAGCTAAGATTCAGGCACGACAGAGTACTCCTACGCAGAACATCCAGCTGATTTGAATTGAACCCAAACCTGCCACAACCGTCAATGTTGTCACACAGAGTGGAGCTACGACACACCCACAGAATACAGAAAAACAGCCGGTCGACGCTTGGGTTCGTAAGGCTCCGGCGAAAATCCCAGCATTTGATATCATACGAGAAAGAGAGACATTTATGGAAGTCAAGAAAGATTTTGCTGGCCCTAGCACATCCGTTGCACCTGCGCAACCACAGCAACTGCCTTCGCGGCCCCAGGAAGCCCCGCTGGATAACGTAAGTACCCTATCCTCCTTTTTATAGAGTTGCCTCAAGCTTTTAAGAAATCAGGATGCTCTGACTGAGTTACAGAAAGTCATTGCTTCCTGCGGACCTCAGCAAAATTCTGGTCCGGACAAAACTGTTCATAGAGTCAGCAGAACCGGCAGGGAAATGAGATTGAATGCTCAGATAGGAGCATACAATATGGCTGATGTTATCTTGGACTTAGGGTCCGATGTAAATGTGTTAACTAAACAAACCTGGGAACAAATGGGAAAACCCACCCTCGCCTAGTCCCCTATCCAGCTGAGGCTAGCCAACCAGCAAAGGATTGCGCCTCTAGGTAGATTCCTGAGTGTCCAAATAGATCTTGCCGGGGTCAGCACTGTCGTGGACTTCGAAGTAATTGAGATCATTGATGACAACAATCCCTACCCCGCCTTGTTATGAATTGAATGGGCAATGGAAAATGTTGCAGTTATTAACCTAAAGAAGCGACAGATGATCTTCGAAGGAAAAGACTTGAGAGTCATCCTACCCCTGGATCCCTCACAAGGGGAACGGTACACAGAACCACTCCGACCAGAGGATCAGACTGATGTGGCGCCCATCTACGCTCTCACCGCACAGGAAGACGGTTATGAGGATCCTCCTACCGCAGGTTGGGAGTCTGGTAGCTCCTGTATGACGGACTCTGAAGATGACTTAGAGAGCTGGCAGAACCGCTTACATGAGCCCCATGGGTACAGCCGCGCCCGAACTATCAAGTCCCTCAGATGGCTCAATTCACAACCCAACCCTTTCCCTATTTTTGATGGCTTGACCGATCCTGACCCGTTCATCGCACAGGTCTCCGGCTTGATACCTGAGTCACAGAAACTGACGGCTCTGGACTCCGCATTTCGAGCCACGGCAGCCAGGTGGTGGAAGGCCCATAAGAAACAGATCCTTAGCTGGGAAGTTTGTCAGAAGCTCCTGTACCTGCGATTCAAGGGCCCGACAGAGGAACTGCAAAGCAAGTTTGATGGAAATTCTAGTCCCCCGGAACATTTGGCAAAGTGCTACGAGGCATGGAAGTATGTCCCTCGAAATGAATGGGTACATAGATTTGTGCACACGCTAGAACCAATAGCAAAAAATTGGTACGTGGAGGCTGAGCTC
>LPNX010725996.1:0-21128 GCA_001517045.1 Pseudotsuga menziesii
CAGAGATTCAACATTCACATATATAACCTCGCAGCTAAATAAACAGACAGTGACTTGCTTAACCCTTTACTGGGAATTCACAGCGAAGTTATTAAGTTAGAAGTGATCTTACTTATCAGATGTATATTTATCAATGCATAAAGAACAAAACAACAACACAACAAAAACCACAACACACGATATAACGTGGTTCACCCCCAGTGTAGGGGTTACGTCCACAGAATTGTGTTTTATTCAACTCTTTACAAAATCCACAGTTCTGATCTGCGCAATCAGCTGCAGATCCCTTCAAGTCCTCAAGCCATGCACACAGCTGCAGGCCTCTACGCACATAGCTGCATATTTCCTTTATCACCCAAAACCCTCTGCGCACATAGCTGCAAAGGTCGTCCACGCACAGAGCTGGGACTTAACCTTCTCTTACAAAATAGCCTTAGCTTCGCATCAATACATCTTACATCAAAAATCCTAACCTGATTTCGTTACAAGAGTGCTTATTTATAGTGCACTTATTACAAAACCATGGGCTTAAACCATGGGCACCCCGAACCCTAAACCCTGGATTTAAACCATGGGTTTATTACAAAAAGAGGACTTTGACTCAACCCCGACACCCCTAAGACTGTTTTGAGTCGTAACTCCACTTACAACTTCCACAAAAACCGCGGAGTTACCAAAATTAGGGACCGTTAAGGTGCGCGCCCCAACAACGTATCATATCTTTGAAAAGGAATAGGAATGCTGATTTATAGGGAGGCATTGCGTTGATATTCAAATATTATACCCTACATGAGTAAGCTAATGATACTTTCCAACATACATATAACTATAAGTTAGCTAAAGTGATGATATAAGGTTATTGCATAAGGCCTAACATTCGTAGAACCAATTGTATGGACTTCACCTTAGTTATCAATCTCAAGCCATGATGTAGGCCTCAATAAAACAATATATCATCATCACATCCTTTAAACCATATTTACTAATTCAATAATTTGTACCCCTAATCACTTTGACCAATTAGTATAGTTTTTTCTAATATGATCATAGTTTCAAAATAAACAACTCAAGACTTGAAATGTGAATAGTTTTTGGGTGCCACTTTAACTATAAACCTTAAATGTTTTGAAAAACATTTATCTTTCTCTATTTTCCTTCCATTGGTTAATACTAAAAAAACCAACAAATATTCATATTTTAAGTTTACATCAAGTTATTATCAACGAATTTCCCATGTTTGGGTTGAATATTTTGGTTGGATTGCACCTGCTTTGCTTTGGGGTTGTGTTCACGAGCCATAGAAGCAATCTATAGGGCATACAAACTTAGTTTATGATCCATCACCATGTCCTAGAAATAGTTTATAATGTGTAAGCCACCAATTTTCAACCTTGAAACATATCTTGGGACCAAAGACATGCTCCTAATTTATAAAACCTTTTAATTAGGCTCATTTCTTTTTCATAGATCAAAGAATCCATTTGAAGGTTTTGTATTATGCTCTTGGAACCCATGATGATCTAAGATGGTCCTCCCGATTGATCCAATTGAAGTTTTTCAAATGCTAATAAAGATGTTTTTACATCAAAGAGCTCAGCAAGAGCTTTCTAACGTACTTTAAACGAGGTCAATCAAACTTGGTATGCAAAAGTTAAAACCTGTAGAAGTTGAAGAAATCCAGATACAATGTTGACACATGGACCAATCACATGTTGACACAATGTTCAATTACACGCTGACACATGGTCCAATTACATGCTAACACATGGTAAGGACATAATCAAAGTTCTATGGCAATGTGACACTAAAATTAAGGTGTTGAAGTTATAAGTCAAAGGTAGATCTCATAAAAGGGTTTAGATTATTTTATGGCTAATTCCAAATCAAGTAGCACATCCAAGAAATATCACATGCACCCCAAATACGTGCCATTTAAAACTTTATGTTTATCCTAAGTTATGCCCCATGTGATAAGTTCGTATCTTCATATATTATATCTTATCCAAATTCCTATTACGTGGTATAAAATGAACCATAGATACGTGCCATTTAAAACTTTATGTTTATACTAAGTTTGCCATATGTGATAGGCTCATATCATATATTTGATCTTATCCAAATTCCTATTACGTGGTAGAAAGAAGTGAAGGAATTCAAACATTGTATGAATTTTATATCTTTCATATATTTTATGTTATCCAAATTCCTATTAAGGGGTAGAAAGAGGAGAAGGAATTCAAATATTGTTTGAACTTTGTGGCACGGATTTTATATATTATATGTGTACAAAATTCCACTCCATAAGTTGTGTTTTTGGGAAAAGTATCATGCCTTACCAATGGGCCATTGCCCACTTTATGTAAAGAGATATATGTCATATCTATTTACTATTTGAGCGGGATTTAAATCCTGAGAGGGCACGGGCCAAGACTATGGTTTAATATTATTTAAGCCACGATTGTTGGAGGAGTATAAGTGTTAAATAAAACATTCTTAATTCGTTGGAATTTGGTAGACCAATTTGCGTTGAAATGGTAATTTAGATTACTTAAATTACAATTTTGAAGATTTGGGTACTTTTATAATTGGTCATTTAGTTTAGGACAACAAAATCCAATTGCTTAAATTACGAAATTATGGAAATAACAGTTTCTAGGAACAATTTTAGCCGGTTTCTATAAAAAAATTGTTGAAGAAGAGGGGTATTTTACTTGTCTTTTATCCTACTTGACGATTTTGTACAATAGTGGGGACAATATGAGTTCAACACAAAGTTCGAGGACTGGTTTTTGCATACTTTTTGTACAACACGCGTCCCTAGGATCTATAAAGTACATTTGCATGGCATTTCTTGTTTTGTGTGCCAAGAAAAAGACCTCGAGTGAAACATATGAGTGTTTATATTAAATTTTCATAATTTTTCGAGAGGAACGCAGTGGCAATCCTAGATCTTGCGTTTGAGCAACAGTTTTTGCAGATATACTCAGAACTATTGTAACTTGCAGCAGTTGAAGAATTAATAAGATGAGTCTTATTGGAGTTTTAATTTGTAGCATTTGAAGAATTAATAAGATCGACATTTGAAGCATTAATAAGATTAGTCTCACTGGAGGTGGACTCGTCCAGTCAACTCAGAGACACAGTCCATTAGGGATGAACATATGTTGTCTTCAAATTATGGTTTTCATCCTGTGTTTATTTGCATTTTTATCCATTGTGCTAACATATGATGTTTTTAAACTATGGTTTGCATCCTTTTTTTATTTGCATTTTTATCCATTGTGCTCTTTTCAAGCTCGCAGTTAAAGCATTTTCAAAAGTTAATAATTGGATAATTGATACATAGCAATTCAAGGTTATTTAAAATCCTTCAATCTCAAATCACATGCATAAACCACATGCATTAGGAGTATCTTGATAAGGGATCAAGCCATCATAGTTCATCTTTGTATCATGTTTTAGATGAGACCCTTCTATTGTCTTCCAAACCTTAGGACCAAGCTTGTATTAAAAGGTCAAGTTTCATGGTTCATATCCCTATTCATCATAGCTTATGTGCCTTAGAGATAACTCCTTTAGGGGAAGACCTTGGATTTCTCCGTCAAATCATTTCTTGGATGAGTAAAATTTCTTAGCCTAGTAATCCACTCTTGCAAATTTACATTCTAAGCCCTTATTTTTTTACCTCAAAGCGTGTCTTAAGATAGGAGACATGTCCTTGGTGAACTAAACCTTAAGAGTGGGCTAGTATCCTATTAGTGAACCACATATTCATTTTCATATGGTTATGTGATGGTTTGAAGCCCAATGCATGAACAACAATCCCTAAAGTAGTGCTTATAGGATGATAACCTAGGATTTATCCAAGATTGATATTGTAGGTTAGTGAATCCATCCTTGCTGACTAGAACACTAAAATCCCATTGCTGGAAATGTAAGCTAATATCCATGGCATTAGATTGATTGTTGGATGGTGTCAAATCCTCTCTCAATCATTGAATCACTACCCATAGTTTGAATTCAAAGCATGAAGCATTAAATAACTATAACGATACATGTGTTTGCTTGAATACTTATATAGGGCATATTTATATATGGTTAAGTACTTGTGGACAAATCCACCAAGAGATGAAGTATTGTGATTACACAATTAAAAGAACATAGAATGTTGTGTAGGCATAGTTGATCCAAAATTTTGCTTTGGGATGAAGTTGATATTTTACAATACTAATTTTTCCTAAGTTAATAGAAAGGTTGCTTTGAGCAATTTTCAAATCTTAGTTCCAACCAAATAAACTGGTAGAAGGCATTGTCATTATAACTCTTTCCACATTAAAGAGTATCATAGGACTACAATCGCTAATTATTTTAGCACATTGTGGTTATTATGCACTCTGGAAGAGTTCCAATCATCAGTTTCCATGTTATAGGTGACTCTAATTGGCCCCATTTTGGCGTCGAATGGTGTCAAAAATATCATCCATAATACAATGTATGCTCTAGAATCCACTTCCCTGATCCACAGTCTCGGTTCCCCAGTAAACACGTTTACGATTTCCACAGACTACCACAGTCTCGGTTCCTCATTCAACAATTTACGATCTCCACATCAAAATGCATATATGAATATTACACCCAGCTCGTTTATTTATACACAAAAGGTACTCTTCAAAAGATGTTACAAACTCGACGTGTTTGATAGAAATAGTTTTTATTATATTTTTTATTATTTGTAATCCCACAAATTAGGAGGCCGACCTTGATAATCTTTTCACTCCCGATGTGATAACCAAGCGGGCATCCTCCAGAACTTATCGATAATTGCACTTGTCATCATTCCAATGGGAATTTACTGTGGGAATCAACTTATGCCTGGTGGGCATTCTTCTTTCTATGTGCGTAAACATTCCCTTTATATCAGCTTCATCATGTGTTAAGCCCTCAATGTCCTGTTTGTACCCATTTTTCATATGTTTGGCAGGAATTTTATGAGGCCAATGCGTACATTTCAAGTCATGACATTATCATTATCTCACATTAGCTCACTATTTGATATTCATGGCTTTATCTCACATTCACTAACTGTTTGACATCAATGCCAATCTTGTTTTTCATTACTAATATAAAATTCCAACAATCTCCTCCTTTGGCATTGATGTCAACACATAACTCCCCCTAACCATAATCTCCCTTTGGATTTATCTCCCTTTGACATCAATGGAAGAGTGATGAAGAAAGTTTCATTTTGACTTCTTCTCCCCCTATCAGCATGCCAAGTTGTGTCACTGCTAAATTATTAGACTAAAACCATTACTTGCATTGGTTTTCATTCAGTCAATCATGATCCTAGGACCTGTTCCTTTGCTTAGAGAATTCATCTTTTATTCTTGAGTCCACTCTCCAGCTTCATAGACTCAAGGTGTAATGAGGTCTTTGAAGGGACTCAAGTCTGGCTTGCCATATGGAAGCCATTTTCCCGCATATGAACCATCCTTTTGTTGAGGAGATATAACGACTCCCAATTTATCTTGCAAGTTATCAAAAGCCTCTTTCGGTAGTGGCTTGGTAAAGATATCGGCTACTTGTTCTTTAGTATGTACATATTCCAACTTGATTTTTTTAGCATGAGCTTGTTCTCTCAAAAATTGATACTCAATGGGAATGTGTTTGGTTTTAGCATGCATGGAAATATTTTTTGATATACTTATAGAAATTATATTATCACAATAGATAGAGAGTGGATAATCATTCTTAATCTTGATATCTTCTTGTATTTGTTTCATCCACATAAGTTGTGTGCAACACTCAGCCTCTGATATGTATTATGCTTCAGTAGGTGATAGTGAGATAGAGGATTGTTTCTTACTTGACCAAGCTACCAATCGATATCCAAGGAAGAAAGCATTCCCACTTGTGCTTTTTCTATCATCGAGACTTCCTGCCCAATCTGTGTCAGAGAATGATTTGAGATCAAAGTTTTCATCCTTTGGATACCACAATCCATAATCCATGGTTCCTTTGAGGTATCTGAAAATTATTTTGACAACTGTCAAATGATATTCTTCTAGATTTGCTTGAAATATTTCCACTAGCCCAACTGCTTGCATGATATCTGGAGGAGATGCAGTAAGATACATTAAGCTTCCAATAATAGATCTGCACATTGTCTGATTTACAGCTGAAGACTCATCTTCTTTTCTTAGCTTACAACTAGTTATCATTGGTGTTGAAACATGAGAGCATTCCATCATGCCAAAATTTTAAGCATTTCCTTTAGGTACTTAGATTGGGATGCAAAGATACCCGTGGGATCTTGTGAAATATGTAGACCAAGGAAGTAGGTTAATTTACCTGTCATGGACATCTCAAATTCTTTTTCCATTTCCTTGACAAAATTTTGAGTGAAGCCTTCTTCATTGCTTCCAAAAATTAGATCATCAACATATACAACTGTTACCAATAATTTTCCTTCTTTAAATTAGGGATGATTTTAGGGGAGAATTATAGCCCAATGGTGAATTTTAAGGGTTACCCAAAAAAAAGTGGGCGAATTTTTATATTAAAATGTTATTATTTTATTTAATAAATTTGCCCATTATTTATTTTGTATATAACTGTCCCAAGGTAAATCGCATTCATCCTGATTTAGGGAAAATCTAGAAAAAGAATATTAGCCCACGAAATTATTTATTTTTGCCCACATTCGCCTGAATTTTTCCGTCTATGAGGAGATATTTGCCCAAATTCCCCCGATTTTTTCCGATTGGGAGGAGAAGTGAAGATTGTTCGCCGGATTTATGGATAATAGCTTGAAAAATTGGTATTTCGCCCAGGATTTATCGATATTACAATTAAAATTTTGCTATTTCGCCGAGATTTATGAATATTTATGTAAACGGATCTTACTTCGACCTCGATTGGGGTAAATTGGACATAGTTCATCCTGGATTTGGATTTGTGGACAATTATTTGAGTAAAATGTGGAGATTTAATCAATTGGGGAAGTTTTTTCACTGGATTTGGTCCATATTTGAGCAAAAAATAGATAAATTTAGTCAAGTGAGGAAGTTTTTTACCTATATAATGGTGCAAGAGTCAGGACTCAGGCTCAACATCAAGCTTGATTTCTATTGCAAATCGGTCTTTACAATTCCTGAGTGGATTCGTGGAAAGCAATTTCAGAAAGTTTCTTCTATCTGCACTATGCAGGCTTTTTACAGGTTAGTTTCTTGAATCTTCTTCTATTTGCAGTCTTTTTACAGGTTAGTTGCTGTGAGCACTCAACCTTGTTGCTAGACTACAGCTTGATGGGATTTTCCTCATTGGATATTATTATTTGGCACTCTATTGGTTTTAACTTTTATTCTGGGTGTAAGTTATAGTATTCAAGAGCCATGGAGCACATTAGCAATTATTTGCCAGGGCACATGGTACAAATTCATAGATTTTTTCGCTTTTCCTTCTATTTTTCTTTTCCAGAATATTCACTTTTCAATCCCACGATTTATTCAAAGGACCAACGACACCTCCCATTACAACTGAAAAACCATAAGATTTTTTTCCACCTCGGGAGTCAGGGTTTTGTACCCACCAACGATATATATCATACATTGCATCTCTTGGACGATCGAAGTCATGAATCGTCCCTTGTTCTATTTTGAGAAGGAACAAGGATTTTTTTCCACCTCGGGAGTCGGGGTTTTGTACCCACCAGTGATATATGTCATACATTGCATCTCCTGGACGATCGAAGCTGTGACTCGTCCCTTGTTCTATTTTGAGAAGGAACAAGGAGAAGCAGAAGAAAGTAAGATCGATCTTTGACTCAGGGCAATCCAGTCTTGTTTCCTCAGTCTTTGATCTGCTTACATTACAATTGACCAAGTGGACCCACTTCAGTTGATTTGATTGATTCAGTTCCAAGCTTCGTAAATGGGATGGAGTAGCTCGCTCATAAATAGTAGTTTTTCTCATTAAGATATGAAACAATGTCACCCTAGGGGGCAGATATCAGCGGTAAGGAGTCCCATAGGAAGACATCATAAATGTATAGAACTTCAAATCTGTTTTGGATTCATGTTTACCATGCCCAACTAATTTGTTGCATTTGTTATTTGTTCTTTTTTTATATAAGTCTAGCTAGTATGGGATATATGGTGTTGTAAGCAAAAAGACTTTCTATTATATATGCTTATTAATTCGGAGTTCGCCCTACTTTTCCATTATGTGAAAATGATGGACAAGCTAACAGAGGAACAAATCTCTGAGTTCAAGGAGGCTTTTAGTTTGTTTGATAAGGATGGAGATGGTCAGTACTCTCAAATCCCCTTCAATTATTTGTCTTTCTCTACATGTTTTCGATCTCTGCTTCTTCTGTAAGAATAGGAAGAGATGCAATGTATTTAGCTTATCTGGGTTGTGAAATTTTGAGTTTATTTACATAGATCTATTGGCCAAATTGCTTTATGTGATGACTTGTGTACTTAGATCGGTTGAAAGCAATGGCATTTTTTATTACCCATTTTATTAGATTCTAGGATTATCCATTTATGTTGGGTAGTTATGGTAGAGGGATGTAAGTAATGGTCACATGGTTGGTACTCTGTAGTAAAATCATTTCCCTGTAACATTATCAGTGTTCTATGGTGATTAGGGGACAAGGTATTAGATATGGTTCATTTAGTTGGTTCTCTTATTGCTTGATTTGAGTTTTCATAAATCACCACTCATCAAATTCTGAACATTTTTACTTAGTTAACTGAAGTTTTTAACCCTCTTTCTGATTGGAGTAGGTACTGGGTAGGAGAATTTTATGAGAGATCTGTTGCAATTAGACCTCTTGGTTAATAATTTCGTCAAAGTCACCCAAAAATTGCACTTAGTCTCATTCACAAAATGAAGACTGCATTAGCACTGAAAACATCTTAGTTTAACACTTTTTGCAAGAATGAGCCTAATCCTCAACCCCTCCTTCAAAACTTCAGTAGCGTTCTCTAGGCTCTCAAGGAAACATTTCAAGAATCAAGCTAGCTATTGTAAACATGATATTGATATTTTAAACCAATATCAATAAGTAATATGGAAACCGAAATACCATTTAACACAACAATTTGTTATCATGTGTTATCCAAGTTTTAACCCCTGAATTATAAAATGTTAACTCATGGATTATTTAAATGATGTAGTTTATGTGACAGAAGTCAAGCCATGTGTCAATTGGGTCTGGCTCAAGTGGTAGAGAAGTTTTCCTCCCCACCCAAGTTGAAATCCCACTTGTGACATCATCACAGTTTACGAGCTGATTGTTGAATGGGACTATTTGTGAGCTAATTGTTGATTTGGGGCTGGCAAGATTTCAACAATTTCATTCTCACTTGTGAGCTGGAGGGTGGGAGCATGGCAACTTGGAAAAAAATACAGAAGTCATGTGGCCTGAGTTAAATGACTCCGTGGGTGGTATGACTTGATAATTGTTCTTTGAAGGTACGACCTTTCATGCCCATGCTTCTTCATAAACATTTCCCATCAATCATTGACTCAATGATCTTTTACATGTTTCCCCATGCTTCTTGGGATGGGCACACATGTCTTATGCAAACTCTTGTCGAAAAATCATTATTCACCATTGCCATGGATAACACATACTCCATTCAAGTTGGGAACATTATCCTCTTTGTTCTTGAAGAAACCTTGTGTGGAGCCATGGTTGTTTATGCCTTGAAATGTCAAGACTTTTTTGAGAAAATTATGACTTGCAAGAGCCTGTGAGGGCCAGGGACTTGCTGTGTGAATTCAAAGAGGAAAAGGGATGGTAGAGAATGTCCATGATAGCTTAAGAAAACACCACAAACCTGCAACTACATTAGTGCTTCTTATGGACTATTTTGGTGAAGTGTTTCTCATATGGGTCATTCACAGTAGGAAACCACCAGTATTTAACTCTTTATACCTGCACTAGAAGGGAAGAAGATCCTTGAGGGGCTGTGGAGCAGAGAAAGGGATGATTTTTCTTGTGCTGTGAAGGAGAATAAAGTTCCATCATGGACTGATGGATGGATGAGGGACTGGAGTGCTCAATAGTGAGGATATTGATTATGTCATGGGAGTAGTGGGTTGGGCTGAGTGAGATTATTGCTTGTCAGCAACCAGTTTGGTGGACTTAACTTGAAAACAAATAAGTATTCCATAATCAGCTTTGTGTGGAATGCTTTTGTTTACATATGTTTTTATAATGGATAATGAATGAATTCCAGAAATATGCATGTTATATCTACTGCTAATTGCTGTGCATATGGATTTGTTCATAAAGGAAGAATTTTCATATCAAGTGCCCCAATGGCCAAAGAAAGGCATCCTGATACATGACATTTCATTTGAGATATACAATTTGAAAACACTGAATGAGTAATTCATCTGGGAGAAAAAATTTCATGATAGGCTGGCATTGATAACTGCATCAAATGTTTTGGACATATTGATTATCAACTACCATTGAACACAGAAGGAGACAGGCTTATTCCTTCTCGTTAAAATACAACAACAAGAGAAGCAAGAAATACTTTGACAAAAGGCAGCCATTAAAATCAGTATCTATGCCAAATAACCTCTGCCTTCGATCCATGTCGAATTTCATAATTATTAGGAATTTCCTTCAACAAGATAGATAAGGCTGGTAAATTTTCTAAAGGAAAAGTGAGCTAAAAATTGGGCACAACCAAATGAGTATAACTTCTTTTGCAACAAATTTCACAACAGAAAGAGATTAAATATTCAAAATAACATATAGAATCCCTCCTGATGACAAATGGACAAACATTAGAGTTTCTAGGAACACCGTAGTGCCCTGAGATTCATTTTTGCTTACCCTTTCACTGGTCTATAACCTTGGAACTCATGGAAAAGGTAACAGATGCATACTTGTATTCCAACACTTTTGATAATCATGAATCATGATGCATGTGTTGCTTTGCAAATAACAGTTGTAAACAATGCTATATATAACATGCCCTGTAATGGATTGTGTTCCATTTGTATGCGACTACGCTACTTATAATAAATAAGCATTATTTGGCATAGGGAAGGAATTAGAAAGTCAGATAATGTATACATGTAATGTACCTACATAATAACAAAAGGCCCAATGGACTCAATGTACATGATCGTATAATTTGTCCTACCTTCCACATAATGCACCTACATCATAGCAAAAGGCCCAACGGACTATACCATATTACAAAAGGACCCCAATTGTCAAATTGAGAGGGTGCCTGCAAAATATTGAAACTTTAAGTTCTAACCAAGTTGTCTTGCATTGTAGGACTAATGGTAAGAAGATAAAAGATAAGTAAAATGCCAATAAAATTAGTTAGTGGTAATAAAATCAGTTCACACCTAAGTTTAACACAATTGAAAGTTTGAAACATAACACAAAGCATAAAGAGAGAGTACAACTTTCGGTGTGCAATGTGTACATACTCAATTAACTACTGGAGCCTGATGCTCAAGTCATGCACTATGTGTATAGTGGATGGTCAGACATCTTTAGGGAAAGTTGTATCACCAAATCCCAAGCTTCCCAATATAGAACCTTATCAAAGGTTAGTGTCGCCAAACATGCCTTCATCGCAACTTTTTTTTCCACGCTTTTTGCAAGATGGACTTAAAAGACAATCTTTAACTTGGGGACTCATGCAGCATAGAGATTCTCTCTAGGGACACCTTTGGCTAGGACATACAGAGCCAATTGGTGACATGTGTTTGGTCGAGTTCATTTTGAAAATTGATGGCATGCATTCAGTCCTAAGTATTGCTACTATTGCTAATGGAAGTTTCTTGTCAATGAAACAAATAAGAGTATCATAGAAAATGGTTTTACTTGAAACACTTTGTTCATGTGGGTTTTGGGGTCCTGAAATATCCTTTTGGTGTGTAGTGATTTTGACCTTGAGATTGGATGCTCAAGGCTCCAAATCAACTCCATACTTCTTAGTCACCTACATCCTCAACATGCCTTGAGAGGTGTGCACTAGCTAGTTACAATGATCTGGACACATGCACAACAGTGACTCAACTGGAGATGATTTGTGCCATAACTACTAAGTTGCATACACTTTACTAAATTGAGCTAGGCTGCATGCACCCTACTTAAATGATGCATACAAAACTTAAATTAGAAACATAATGCATGCAAACTTGATGAAATTGAAATATGGGGACTCAGGCAGAGAAGAATGCTTCATGGTGAACTGTTGGCCTGGACACTAATTCCTAGAGTGCCTGGCCTTGCTGTGAGCACTCAACCTTGTTGCTAGACCATATCTTGATGAGATTTTCCTCATTGGATATTATTCTTTGGCACTCTGTTGGTTTTATTCTGGGTGTAAGTTATAGTATTCAACAGCCATGGAGCTTATTAGCAATTATTTGCCAAGCTCTGTAAATGGAAAACAGGGGGGCAGCAATTATTTCTACTTGGAGTACAACTCTGTAAATGGAAAACACAGTAATGAAGCTTCTATGGGCATGTATTTTCAAATTTAAGTTTTAACTTAGAAAATCGCTTTGATGATTTCGCATGAGGAACATGTTTTTGCTCCTCTAGTGTTAAGAAACCCTAAACTGTTGAAAATCATCTAACAAACCATGTTATGCAAGTTCTAATCAAGATATTAGAAGAGTTTTTTTACAGGAAAACATAAATGGGCCATTGGCAGAAAGTTCCTTACATCTGAGCAACTATCTAAAAAATTTATTCATTATTTCCTATATACCTCTTACTTGTTATTATTTCAAACATTTGGAAATCAAACTCAACAAATTTGAAAACAATCGTATGAATTAACAAAATAAACCCACCTTGAAAGTTCTCCCAAAATATTATGTTTTTTAAGTTAAAAATTAAAAGATACACCTAAACAACTAAAGTTTACAAAATATTCTCTTACTTATTGCAGCCAGATATTTTCACTGATAGTCAGATATTACAGTTAGGGATGGAGGGAGTGAAGAATTGGTCTCAATTACAACGTCCTAAACTCAACATTTGCTTTTTCAATTATGGTTTAAGGGCACTGATAAGCACACATTCAGAGCATTAGACTGTCCATCCAAAGGCAAGGAAGTAGATATCATTTCTCAATGGACTCATGTAGAGAGGATTCCCCACCCAAAATCAACTTCCATCACTTCCAATCTCAACTATTGTGATATCATAAACTCGTAACAAGATCAAAGCAGATGCTTTTATCGGCCAAATACCAATGAGCTTTTATTGGCAGAAGTTAGAACCTCCTAGGGGAGATCCCTAAATGCAAGTCTGTAAGGAGACTCAAACACCGAATAATATCTTCTTTTGGAAGGGTTAGTGATCAGTGCCTTAATGGAGTCAAGAAGAAGACATACTATATGGATAAATATGACCCTCGTAAATGCAATCCGTAAGTCAACTTCAAGGCAAATCTAGAATGATAATGTTATGCAAAGGTTATGCAAGTAGTTAGCAAAAACATTAATCATCAAGTTTATCAAATACTTAGGCATTGCATGACCATCAACTACTATTTATCATCATTCGTGTATAACCATAGACAAATTGGAGTGTGGTATGAGTACAAATATGGCAGCCCAATAAACAGTAATAAAGCAATCAGTAGGCAGATGTATCTAGTGTAGTCATATGCATACCCATTTATCCACCATTCATTATTAATTTAAACATAATATAGATGGCAGTTACATGTAATTTAGCAATACATGATATTCAACAATTATTGGTCATTTTCCAAAGTATTTATCAATTAGTATTAGGTCTGTCCATAAAATAGAATTCAGTACGCGTTTGCAAACAAACTATGAAGCAATAGCAGTAGTACATATATATTCATTAACTAACAGCTGCTTGTAATGTTTTTATATGCAGGGTTGGATGACTGTTAGAGTACCCTAAAGGGGGGTATTATAAAATGTAGACCAAGTATAGGATGGGCAGCAACTGAAAGGGCTGCCCTTTGGGTTGATAAGGCATTGGAAAAGGCCTTAAAAGGGCAAACTGAGGGTAGAAGGAAGTTAGCAGAGGTCTGTTCCAGACCTAGAGGAGGGGCCAAGGCACTAAACAAGCAGCCCAAGTATGTTTAATGAGTGGTCGTGGGCTGTAGCAGCCTGTGGTAAAAGGGTCGAGGTCTAGAAAAGGTGAGAGGAGGAAGGAACGAGGCCTAAAGGAGCTAGTCGAGGGTGAAAAGGGACTACTAATGAAGGTCGAGGGATAGTAGGAGGAGGTTTAGGTATAAGCAAGGGTAGTAGAGGAGAGATAAAGGGAGGTCGATTGAGGATAAGGTAGGCCTAGCCTTGGAAGAGGCCAAGAAGGGAGGACGTGAAGGATAAGAAGGAGAGGATAAAATGGAGAGAAGAAGGAGAGGTTGCTAGGGAAACCCTTTTGGAGTTTCCTAACTAACCTAGTCTAACATGCAAAATGCAACCTATCTAACCCTAGATTCTAGCTGTTGAAGAGAAGAATGGTTTTGGGACAAAGGGAGAAAGACTTTACCCCACGGGGACTTCACTTCGTGAATCTCTCACATAGCACGTGCAATCGTGAGATATTAAAGAATACCCTTAATTTCTAGAGATATTGACCCAAACTCCTTCTGTTGAAACCCCCTCCCAATACTTAAAACCTCCTCCCCACCCATTTTTATACCTCAATCCTTATAAACCACCCTACCCACCCCCACCTTAAACCCTTCATCCCCCCAATACCTGCAATATATTGGTTCAATTTTTGATAATTTTAAAACCCACAATATGAACTAACGTGATAGGATATTAGTCAACAAGTGAATCCCCAGTGCTTTACCCTAACCTAGCCTCTTCAAAGAGCGAAGAGCAGGAGGAAGCCTCTTTAGTAGTAGGAGAGTAGAGAGTAGATCCACTACTTTGGAGAAAAATGGAGTTGTGTTGAGATCTGCTCGTGAGGAGTAAAGCTCGTCAGTTGAAGCCGCCGCTAGAAACTAAGCTAGTTTAATGAAGAATTTGTGTTGAAGAACACCATCCATGATATTGAAGGAGAAACCATAAGGAAATCCGTCGAAGACCAACCCGCTAACCACAACATGTTGGTTGTGGAGCGTGCTTATAATCTTCTTGATTTAGAGGTCGTGTTTTAGCTGTGTTGTGGAGCTCTCTGAGACTTCCTTTCTAGTGGTTTCATCCTATGCCAGCAAGACCTGTTTCCATAGAAACCTTGAGGAAGTTAATGTTGAAGACTCTTGCATATGCTAACACTAAATAAAGTTTGATGAGCTCAACCATATGGATTTATAGCCAATGGCATCTGAATTTGACCACTCCTTCAAATCATAGAAATATTCAACCTATGTAAACTTGGGATGCAAGTATTGGACTTGTGTTGGGCACCTGGCCCACAGCAAATGCATCTCCCATAAGTCCTAATTGAAAGCTTATTTCCCCTATTGTGATATTTTCCAATCATATAGTAACTAATTGTGGACTTCCCAAGGTTGATGCCTATCAGTAAATATTAGCCCTACTTTAATAAAATCAATTAAAGAATATTTTTTCTAAGAAGCAACTATACCGATGGGTTTAGAGAAATACATGTTAGAAGACTCTGTGATTCACTCATGTGAGGATGCTCTATGATTCAGCAATTTGCATAGTTTTTCATTTCATGATTTATAAGGCAGAGTAACTAGTAGTCAGACAACCTATCTTCAAGGACCATCACACATTAACTGGTAGGAAATTGATATATGAGGAAACAAATATGGTAAGTACTGGAAAGTGTGTTTTATTCTGTTCTAAATGGTAGGTAGTTGTAAGATGAGATGATAAGTTTGACAAGGATGTAGGGTCTTTTAAGCCTCGGGAGCCTCCAACAGAGATTGAGGAGATAGAGAAGTTTGCTGCCCAAAGACTGATCCATGGATTCCAAATAAACAAGATTCAAGAGGAGTCGTATATCCCTTTACTAATAGTGGGATACCTATTGCAACACAGGCTCAAATGTTAGTGTTTCTAGTTTTCACAGGAAGGGAACTTCCTTCTAAACCCATTGTTAGATTGATGTAACTCTTTGTTCCATGAACTAATATATGATGATTTCTAAAATAAAAAATATTCTGATTGTTGTGTGTTTGTATACATATCATACTGTAAAATTATTCAGAAGAAATTAATCCCTTTCAACGTAAGCAACCTAAAACAGAGAAACCGATGTGTTATCTGAAATGGTCACAGTTCACGATAAGCAGATATCTTGAAAATGTCGCTTTCAGAATTTTTGGAAATGGGCAATGGCATATATTATCTTATTGATATATAGTTTTTAAATATTTACAAATAATAGAAAGAATGGAAATTTCTCCTGAATTTATGTTATTTTCTTATTTTTTCCTTTTTTCTGTATTCTGAATTTTTTTAAAGTTGTGGGTGAATCTCTAGCAATAGGCCAAAATTATATTGATTTTTTTTTGGGTCAGAAGAACCCAAGAAACATTTCCCAGTGTCTACTTTTTGGATGTTTCTTACCAGATTCCATATTGGAGAAGTTGCCTTAGTATGGGAATAAAGGTATTCTGATAACTGTAAGTTGTTGTAGAATCTGTATTATTGTCAATAAATAGAGCCAGAAAGGGGCACAGAATAAGAAACAGGAACGCTACCCTACCCCTGGCATATTATCCATATAAAATTGATTATAATGCACTAATGCAGTGTCAAGTGAGAAAGATGAAGGATAATTCCGATAAGATAATTCAGACTTTCGCAGTTATCTGAATTGTCCATGATCTTTTGGTTTCAAATTCTTGATGCAGTGAAGAATCCAAAATACCATGGGCATTAGAGAATTCCGATGTTGTAAGTTGTTGCAAAGTCAATATTAATGTCAACAAATAGTACCTAAAACTGGAAAACCCCCGTTATATTAAGTTATAATATTTATTAGTGATGTACTAATGCAATGTTAAGATGGAATGGGAAGGACATGCGAATCAAATTTCATGGGTAGGTTTCTGTTCACATCGATGTCATATACTATTTAAAGTCTCAAGTAGCTCGATTTCAACTGAATTTGACCACATTTGCATCTGTATGCATGTTTGTCAAGAGAAAACCGTGTCAAATGTCAACGAGGTCTTGATTTAATGGTACAGCGGAGGCGGTGAGACATGTTTTGCCCCTCGGTGGAGTGTCTCTCCATGCAAGTAGGCCGTTGGGGGAAGGATCCTCCTACTGGTGATTTATTAGCCGAAGGGATCGTTCAAGAGTGTTGTGAGTCGTAATCCAGTCACAGTCCATTGTCAATTATACCAGAATGCAAAGGGACTTGCTTGCTACACAAGGATGTTCCGAAGCATCTTTGTCCCAAAATTTAAAAAACTGTGGCCAATGCTGCGTAAACATTGTGATCAATGGCTCCACTATGTAATGAAAAAATCCAAGCATATGGATTTATAGCCAATGGCATCTGGCTTTGACCACTCCTTCAAATCATAGAAATATTCAACCTATGTAAACTTGGGATGCAAGTATTGGACTTGTGTTGGGCACTTGGCCCACAACAAATGCATCTCCCATAAGTCCTAATCGAAAGCTTCTTTCCCCTCTTGTGATATTTTCCAATCATCTAGTAACTAACTGTGGACTTCCCAAGGTTGATGCCTATCAGTAAATACTAGCCCCAGTTTAATAAAATCAATTAAAGAATATTTTTTCTAAGAAGCAACTATACCGATGGGTTTAGAGCAATACATGTTAGAAGACTCTGAAAATAAATGAAGAATTAAAGTACTGACTAAAAAGATGCTTCCAATCAAACACGATGAAACATATCTTTTTATAAGTAAATACTAAAAAATAACTGGAAAAAGAGTGCAAAATGTAGAACGTTTAGCTTAATCCTAAGTAAAATACTAAGAATAAGAAAAGGATTTGGTTTGGGCTTTCATAATATTTTTGGATCCTACACTCCTGATCACATGCAGGAAGCTGAGGAGCTTGCCCTCTTAGGCCATATTTATATGTATTAGCTATGGATGGTCTTGGTTATTTGTTGGAAGCAGCAAGAATACAGGGGAAAATCTGGGGGATTTAGGTTCGTGGAGACAAGGAGGTACTTGACAGTCATTTTGTTGCTGACTAAATGCTATTCAATTCACCTAGAACCTAATTTGGTGATTGAAAACATGAGATAACTAGACAGCTTGTGTTTCATTGAGTGTGGTTCTTAGTGATCAAAAATCAGAATTTTGGCTCATAGGAGCTGAGATTCCATCAAAGATTGCTCCACACTAGAGGAGAACACCCTATGCAAATAGGGTAACAGGAGGAAACCCTAGGCAAAATTTCCTAGCCTGTCACCCTAGGGATGCCTATTGTTTGGTACTAGGTTTGAACTTTGCAACTAGGATCCAAGGTGCATAAGAATCAATTTCCCTTAGTTGACCTCCTAGTTAATTGCATCAACAGATCATAGGATCTTGTTTACATGTTCTTTGTATGAATTCCTCGACTGTATTTCATCATCCACCAATTCAGGTACTCCTTGCATCATGAATTGATGTTGACAATCAATAAATCCCATGGTTAGTTTTTTATGGCAAGTAACTGCCAACTAGAATCATTTTGCTGTTACAGCAAGCAACACTTACGGCATAAATTAAAATGGCATTTGGTTAAGAATTTGAACATGACAAGAATTTTGCAACACACTTGTATAATTATTAGGAGATTGAGGATGTGATTAGATGGAGAACTACAGAAGGAGCTTTGTGGCCATGTCTAGCATGTGTATCACTCATGTGAGGATGCATTATGATTCAACAATTTGCATAGTTTTTCATTTCATGATTTATAAGGCAGAGTAACTAGTAGTCAGACAGCCTATCTTCAAGGACCATCACACATTAATTAGCAGGAAATTGATATATGAGGAAACAAATACGGTAAGGACTGGAAAGTGTGTTTTATTCTTTTCTAAATCATTATTCTTTTCATTAGAAGTGTGTTTTCTTCTTTTCTAAATCATTATTCCTGTGATGTTTTAAAAAATTGTTAGTTATTCCCTTTTACACAAATTAATAGAAATTTGTAGATTACTTATTAAAGCATGTACTTGTTTTTAATTTCATTTATTATTGTAGGGGGCCTCTTGTACCATAAAACTCAGAACTAGCCAGACTTAAAGTTTAGATGATTTTTACTGTTGTTTATGCTTAGAGACTAGAGTTGGGTTTTGATGGTACTTCTACTTTCAATCTCAACCTAGAATTTGCTACAACCTTCTGGTCATTGCTTTTCAGTGGCTGCAATATGACTTTTGGCCACTATTTGTGCTCAAAACTGCCCAGATTTGAGTACTAGGGCATTTTTTATGGTAGACTTAAACTCAGAACCCAAAATGAAGAGTGTTTACCTCATGAATGATTCCCAAAATTGCTACAGGTCTCTTTTCAATGTTTCATGCCTAGAAAGCACTTAGAATTAGGGATTTAAGACTGCTTGTTGCTATTATTCATACCCAGATCTTAAAGTAAATATGACAGGCCTGATCTCTACATTGTATGACAGGCTCAAAAAATTAAATAAGAAACAAAGCGATTTTCTATATGAAGTCTTTGAGTTGAATAACAGTGAAAATAGAATCTATTAGCTTGTTTTAATCTGATGGAAGAGTAAGTCATCTGTATAAATCTTTATCTTACATGGAATTGAATTTGAGTTTAGCAATCGAAATCCAGATAATCAATGGGAATATATAAACATGAGAATTGTGTGCATAGATGCTGAAAGGATTATATGCATAGAATCTATGTTACGTGTAGTGATTGATATTATGCTTGACATTGTTACTCTGATTTCTATACATTGTTAGCTTTGTATAACAAAGAAAATATGAAGGATAAGTGTTCTATCTAATGTGTTTTGATGAAGATAGAGCATCTCAGTTTCCTTTTCAAAAGGATAGGTTATGCTAAATACATAGATTCATTTAGTGGATCTTTCAAAAGCTAGGCATTTTGGCTAAATATACAAAGGATCATTTGCAAGTTGTACAACTTGGGCTTAGAATTCATTGATATATTATTCATTTCTTCATTGATGTGGTGTCAATGCTTGTTATTTCAAGTTGGTCAATAAGAAATTATAGAAATTGTGTTAAAAATGGGGCATTATATACCTATTCAGTACACACCATTGGAGACATTTGTCATCATATAAGGCAATGATCCTTTATGTTACATAGAACAAAGTCTACATATGTGTATGTCATGAATGTTGTGATTTTATGGCATGATGTATGTCATGCTTGTTTGAATTCTGTGGATTGTTTGCCAAAAGAATAATGTGGAGCACAATCTCTGATTCTATTAGTTTATTGGTTTGTTAAGATTCAAGTCCCCACATGTCCGTTGGACCATTAAGGTACGAGATAACAAGTGGAGTCCCCACTTGCCCGGAATCTAGTCAGTGCAGTTGTGTTTCATTGACACCTTCCAGTTGTATTAGTGTTATACCTCCTTTGGGGAAAGAGTCAATGAAAGAGTCAATTAAAAGTCATTGAAAGAGTTAATGAAAGAGTTAATGAAAATTCATTGAAAGAGTCAATGTAAACACTCATTTTAATTCAGGTCAATATAAATTGATAATGTGCCATTGTATTAATTTTATATCATTTTTCTCATGCAAGCTTCACTTTTGGTTTCTATATCGATTTGGAATTTCAATTTTGGAATATTAAGTAAGATGTCAAACATGGATTGTGGAAAGAAAAATAAAACATCAAAACAAAAGGATGTAATATCATATTTTCAAAAGCCTCAGTCCAATAATCCACATCCTATTCATGCTTCAAGCTCTCTTGAGCAAGGTATCGGTGAGAGAGATGTCAACACTTTTGAGAATTCATCTGCAACCTAGAAAATGGATGGTAGAATACATTCCTCTAATGATCAAAGTGAGACAAATGCATTTCCATCCGAAATTGGTAGTTCAAATGTTAAATATTTTTCATTGCAAGGTGACACAGTGCATTCATGGAAAAGGAAAAAGGGCCAATGGGATGCAGGGAGAAAATTCAAAGCTGATTGGGTCTCAAGATACCCATGTAT
>LPNX010726007.1:0-13496 GCA_001517045.1 Pseudotsuga menziesii
TGTGTTGGAAAGGAGTGAATTCAAGACAAATTCCCTAATGCCATTTTTATTTAAGAGTTTCATACCCCTTATAGTAGTTGCAATGTCTTTCCTATCCACATGCTGAATACAATCTTGTTTGTAGCATTCATCTGCTTCCAAAAGTCGGATTTTTTTATCTTCATCTATTTGTATTTGAAAGTTTCCATCTTTTTTTGTAGCCACAACTCGTTTAATCCTTTTATATGGCTTCGTTGCGTGCATAGCAATTGAGTCTAGATCTTTGTCATTATAAAGATCACCATCCCATGTGTTTAAGGGACTTATTTCCTCTATAAGATCCCATACCGCCATTTCCTTGGGTGCCTCCTTGAAATTTGGATTCACCCTTAAAATCTCACCTTCATTGTCCACCAACTTATTTATTAGCCATCTAACCCAACAATGTATAGACTTATCCCCAATCCTACATCTTTCACAAGTTATATCTATGTCTTCCACAAAAACACTGAATTCCTTTTCACCTAACATTTCACCCTCAACCATGTCATCCTCACGGACATTAACTATGCTCATTTGGCAATGTACATGCTTGTTCCCGTGCTTTCATGTGCAAGAGAAACATTTTTACAAGTGAATGTAAGCCTATGTTGGGGAGTATTTACTGAATGATCATGACAATGAGTTTCCAAATCTGATTCTTGCCAAATATCATAAGATCCCAATGCACCCCCTAGTGTATTCTCAAATCCTGTTGGATGTGGCAGAAGAGCATCATGTTTTAATACCTTCTCAATGTTAACCACTATATATCATTTATTTACCATCCTTCCATGCACTTTATGACCAATATGTGTATTAAATATGGATTCTTCACCCACCTTCACTCCACACTGCAAAAGATCTACCTTGGTCTCCAATAGAAAATGCAAAAGAGACGTTTGCACCTATACAGCAAATTAAACAAACTTAGTATTTGCTCAAAAAAACAAACAATGTACTATCAAAAACACTTAACATGTGCTTCAAGATTTTGATTTACCTTTGTTATGCCTCAAATCTATGATCTCCCATGGATGTAAGTCCCCTTCATCAACATCTTCCACAATCAAATGTGGTTCAATGACATCAATTATCAAAACCATAACATATCCTACATTAAGCCTTTCTCCACCATAAGTAGTTTTCAATCTAACGAAACCACATCATCATCAATCAAATTGCACCGTGATGGAAATCTAACTGGAGTTAGCTTTCGTCCTTAAATCATTGCATGGTGAGTGAAATCTAATGTGTGTTAGCTTTCATAATGTAGTTTTTCATCTAGCATAACCAGATTGTCATCAACCACAATGCACCAGATGGAAAACTAGCTAGAGTTAGATTTCATTCTTAAAACATTGCACGGTGAGTAAAGATAATATATGTTAGTTTTCATAAGGTAGTTTTCCATCTAACACAACCACATTGTTATCAAATACATTACACCATGATGGAAATGTAGCTGGAGTTAGTTTTCCTTCTAACAACATGTCACTATAAAGCTTATGTGTGTTAGCTCATTACACCATGATGGAAAACTAGTTGGAGTTAGCTTTCATTTTAACAACATGGCACGATGAGTGAAAGCTAATATGTGTTAGCTTTAATAAGGTAGTTTTCCATGTAACTCAAGAACATTTCCATCAAGCACATTGCACTGTGTTGGAAATCTCGCTGGAGTTAGATTTCATCATTAAATCGTTGCACGGTAAGTGAAATCTAATGTGTGTAAGCTTTTATAGTGTATTTTTCCATCTAGCACAACCACATTGTCATGAATCACAATGCACCATAATGGAAATCTAGCTGGAGTTAGCTTTCATTCTTAAAACATTGCACAGTGAGTAAAGCTAATGTTTGTTACCCTTCATAAGGTAGTTTTCCATCTAACACAGCCACAATTTCACCAAACACATTACACCATGATGGAAATCTAGCTGGAGTTAGATTTCCTTCTAACAACATGGCACTATAAGAGAAAGCTTGTCTGTTAGATCATTACACCATGATGGAAATCTAGCTGAAGTTAGCTTTCCTTTTAAGAACATGGCACGATGAGTGAAAGCTAATGTGTGTTAGCTTTCATAAGGTATTTTTCCATGTAACATAACCACATTGCCATCAAGCATGTTGCACCGTGTTGGAAATCTAGCTGGAGTTAGCTTTCATCCTTAGCTCATTGCACAGAGAGTGAAATCTAATGTGTGTAAGCTTTCATAGTGTATTTTTCCATCTAGCACAACCACATTGTCATCAATCGTAATGCACCATGATGGAAATCTAGCTGGAGTTAGCTTTCGTTCTTAAAACATTGCACGATGAGTAAAAACTAATGGGTGTTAGCTTTCATAAGGTAGTTTTTCATCTAACACTGCCACATTGTCATCAATTACATTACACCATGATGGAAATCTAGCTAGAGTTAGCTTTCCTTCTAACATGGTACTATGAGTGAAAGCTCATGGGTGTTAGCTCATTACACCATTTTGAAAATCTAGTTGGAATTACCTTTCTTTTTAACATGGAAGGATATGTGAAAGCTAATGTGTGTTAGCTTTGATAAGGTATTTTTCTATCTAACACAACCAAATTGTCACATTGCACCGTGATGGAAATCTAGCTGGAGTTAGCTTTCAACCTTAAATCATTGCACGGTGAATGAAATCTAATGTGTGTTAATTTTGATAATGTAGCTTTCCATTTAGCACAACCATGTTGTCATCAATCAAAATGCACCATGTTGGAAATATAGCTAGAGTTAGCTTTCGTTCTTAAAACGTTCCACGGTGAATAATAACTAATCTGTGTTAGCTTTCGTAAGGTAGTTTTCCATCTAACACAGCCACATTGTTATCAAATACATTACACCATGATGCAAATCTAGCTAGAGTTAGCTTTCATTCTAACAACATGGCACGATGAGTGAAAACTAATGTGTGTTAGCTTTCATAAGGTAGTTTTCCATCTAACACAACCACATCGTTATCGATCACATTGCACCGTGAAGGAAATCTAGCTGGAGTTAGCTTTCATCCTTAAATCATTGCACTGTGAGTGAAATCTAATGTGTTAGCTTTTGTAATGTAGTTTTTCATCTAGCACAACCACATTGTCATCAATCACAATGCACCATGATGGAAATCTAGCTAGAGTTAGCTTTCGTTCTTAAAACATTGTACGGTCAATAAAGCTAATGTCTATTAGCTTTCATAAGGTAGTTTTCCATCTAACACAACCACAATGTTATCAAATACATTACACCATGATAAAAATCTAGTTGGAGTTAGCTTTCCTTGTAACAAAATGGCACTATAAGGGAAAGCTTATGTGTGTTAACTCATTACACCATGATGAAAATATAGCTGGAGTTAGCTTTCATTTTGACAACATGGCACGATGAGTGAAATCTAATGTGTGTTATAGCTTTCATAAGGTAGTTTTCCATGTAACATAACCACATTGCCATCAAACATGTTGCACCGTGTTGGAAATCTAGCTAGAGTTAATTTTCATCCTTAAATCGTTGCACAGAGAGTCAAATCTAATGTGTGTAAGCTTTCATAGTGTATTTTTCCATCTAGCACAACCATATTGTCATCAATCACAATGCACCATGATGGAAATCTCGCTGGAGTTAGCTTTCGTTCTTAAAACATTGCACGATGAGTAAAGCTAATGTCTGTTAGCCTTTATAAGGTATTTTTTCATCTAACACAGCAACATTGTCATCAAATACATTACACCATGATGGAAATCTAGCTAGAGTTAGCTTTCCTTCTAACAACATGGCACTAAAAGGAAAAGCTTATGTGCGTTAGCTCATTACATCATGATGGAAATCTAGCTGGAGTTAGCTTTCCTTTTAACAACATGGCATAATGAGTGAAAGCTAATGTGTGTTATCTTTCATAAAGTAGTTTTTCATGTAACACAATCACATTGTCATCAATCACATTGCGTCGTGTTGGAAATCTAGTTACAGTTAGCTTTCATCCTTAAATTGTTGCACGGTGAGTGAAATCTAATATGTGTAAGCTTTCATAGTGTAGTTTTCCATCTAGCACAGCCACATTGTCATTAATCACAATGCACCATGATGGAAATCTAGCTGGAGTTACCTTTTGTTATTAAAACATTGCACGGTGAGTAAAAGCTAATGTTTGTTAGCTTTCGTAAGGTAGTTTTTCATTTACACTGCCACATTATCATCAAATACATTACACCATGATGGAGATCTAGCTGGAGTTAGCTTTCCTTCTAACATAGAACTATGAGCAAAAGCTTATGTGTGTTAGCGCATTACACCATTATGAAAAGGAGTAGTCTAACGGGTCGACGATTTCGCCCGGCGTTAGACTACTCTGTCCATCATCTCCGTTAACAGGATCTATTAACTGGCAACTCCTCTAGCCCCTTCCATTCTCATTTCCGTGAGCATTCTTCACCGGGTCCCACGTGATCCCTGCAGATCCGTCCTTCCCGTCCGTCGCCTCGATGTCCGTCGCAGGGCGAAATCGTCACTTCATTGTTCAGACGTGGTGTTCAAGACACCGAATTTGAAATTTGAATTTCAAATGGCCACCGTCCACGAAAGTTTCCTGCGATGGTTCTTCACACCAATTCCCTCCATTCTCGGCCATGGCAGAAGAAGCTTCCCATTCCATCAAGGATACCTCCGAAAACTGGCGGTCGATATTTCAAATTCTGCACAATGTGCACAGGAGGAGCGCTTTCCAGGTTTGCAAGAAGGAAACGCGTGAGCGGATGTGAAAGATGCTTGTTCTCTGCATACTACAGCTTTGATGAAGGCGCTGAGCATTTTGCAACAGCTCATAAGATCTTTGGGGTGAGCATTGTCTTGGAACATTCACTGCATATTCCCATACTCAAGCATTGGCAGACAGTTGTAAGGTATCCTACCAGGCATAGGCTCCACTATGAGATCCTGTCTATGGCTAGTTGGCAGATAGTTGTAAGGTATCCTACCAGGCATAGGCTCCACTATGAGATCCCGTCTATGGCTAGTATATGGCTGCTTAGCGCACATTTCAGCCTTGCAGCAACATGTATATGAACTTAATATTAATTGTAAGAACATAAATCGCTTATGCTGCAAGTATCTCTAGGTCTCAAGATATGTGTAATGAATTTTTTTTACAGCACTTTGCACATAAAAATAACATCTCTCTGCCATGTCATACTATCCCGAGCGCTACAAGGTGTTCTTGTCTCCTCATTAAATTCTGTGGAATTTTCTTAACAAAACTTCGGTCAGTAAACCAAACTCTATCCAATTTCTGGTCTAGTCTGGTTCAACCTGCCCAACTAGACCAGAAATGAATTTGATGAGGAGACAAGATGTTTTGTTAAAAAAAATTGTTTAAAGATTGTGGTTATAACATTTCTTAACAGTCGTTGCTACTGGCTTATTCCTTTCTCTTACATATGGAAAAGCTAAAATATTTTCATAAATTCAATAATGTAGGTTGTTTGGTGATACCTAGTGCTTTTAACACTCACTGCAACTGTGCAACCGACAGTCAGAAAAAAATTTGTCCCAACTAAAAACTTTTTTTTATTAGATAAATATTTCCAGCATTGAAAACAACACTATCAACTTCATTGAAACCCAGGTTGCCATGCACCTACTCCTTGATGCAGGGGCAGCAGTGTAAAAGTCAATCACGCATATTAACTGGTTTCATTTGTCTTATTCAAGAAGCTCATATTCATAGTAACCGGCCAAAGGATTCAACCATAAAAAAACACCAATAAATATTAAGAAACTGGAAAATCAGCAACACCATTCTTTAAGCTTCAAATCACTTAAATTCTTAATTTCAGTAATACACCCAAATTTGATACAGCAAAAGCATCAACAACTTCAAATTTGTAATATGTTTCTCTTTTTGAATGTGAGAGGACTGGTTTGAAATGTTCCTATCCCATTTGTATAATCATCTGTTTTGGTATAAATACAGATTGATTTTATCTACCTACCCGATTGTTTGTAGGGTCACTTTAGAAGGTTTGGATCTTTTTATTATTATTTTTAGTTTGTGATGTACTTTTATTTAATCTATGGTAGGCGAAGATTAATAGACACAACTACCCATTTAATTTTGTGGAAATAGTTGCTTGTTAAACAAAGAATAAAATTTCAACTAATTACTAAATCAACATTAAATTGATTAATATACACATAAAAAAACATTATAGCTATCCGTTTTTTTAACCATCACTTAAATAATGCTTATTTAAATCTTAATCAAAATGCTTTTATCATAACAATAGAGGACTACCATGAAATTAATGTTGATCTTACACTTGTTACACTCTGGTTAATGTTATTGATCCACTCAACTAAGCCCATAATATAAGATAATATTAAAAGGCTATCACCTTAATAACCAATATCTGCAATATTTCCAACTAGATTTGATTGTGAATACAGAGAATGGAATCTAACAAACTATTTAAAAGCAAATATAAACCAGGTACGGGAAAGCTAGGACAGTGCCATGATACTAGGTGCATGGAGAAGTTACTGTTCCACTATTCAAGTGGCTTGAAAAACGATGTATCCACTAACTGTTGGAGTATCAATACAACCTTCACATGGCCTAATTAGTACAAGTGATCAATTTTGCCACGTCTAAGTGTTTTTTTTCCCGTGGAAACAATTTCGTCGCAATAGAGACGACCCCTAATTTGCGTCGCAAGAGCGACAATGTTCTATATTTTATTAGATGTCTAAGCCATCGCTATATCCACACTTGGCCGTCTCTTTATCCATGCCTGACCGTCTCTGTATCCACGCCGAGCCGTCGCTGTATCCACGCCCACCGGGCCATCGCTGTATCCACGCCGAGCCATCGCTGTATCCACGGCTGTGAAATTTTTTTAAAAATTGTCGTCGCTGTATCCACGGCTATAACTATTTTAAAAAATATATATATACAAATGCCATAAGACCAATTCCATATGGAAGTAGGTCAAAATACAACAAGCTCACTCTCTGCCACATTGCAAAGGCTTTACTTCTGCAGAATCTTTGCAGAGGATGACTTCTGAACTGTATCGATTATCTGTTCCTAAGTCAGGAGAAAATGTATTGAATGCACCAGTTTCCCAAGATTTCAGCCCTGAAACTGTGTATGAACATTATGATTATGGAGAAGACAACGTGTTTTCAACAGCGCAAAATAGTCCTCAATTCAGTTCAGCTAAGTTTGGAGGCAAAAGAGGTCCATTTACTCCTAGAAGTGAATACACAGAGAGTTTATTTGAGGGTTATTTTGCCTTTCCCAACTATATGGCTAATACTGAATCTTCAAAAGATAAGGTTCGTTCTCAAAGTGCTCCTAAACAGAGGCCAGCTTCTTATGAAAGGAATACAGTCTCATTTAGAAGGAGACCATCTTTGCAAGGAGCAGTGGATGTCAGGTCAAGCTTCACCAGTGCACGGATGCAAAGGTCATCTTCTCACGTCCCCTCAGTTCGCAAAGGCTATCAGGATGCTGGTCCAGTTATGCTAGACAGATCGACAATGTCACTCAGGGATAGTCAATTTGAGACAGCTTTGGCAAGAAATGGTCACTACTAAATTCTTTAAAGTTTGTTGAGATGTGTATCTTCTGAAATTTTGTTGGTGTAGACAAAATTTTCCTACACCATATTACAAGTGTTTTTCCTGTAAAAAGATAGAAAGGGACGAGATTACTATTATCAGAATGGATGAGCAGGTTAGTTCTAGGAATCCATTCCATTTAGCAGGGCCTTCTGTTGGCGTCATCTAAATGGATTTTCTTATACCGAGTTCCATGAGAAATACACAGAGGTTGTTGGTCAGCCCTTGAATGAAAATACCTTGAAAATTCCTAGTTCAGTAGGTTATTTTCCACAGGATATTGGCATTGCTAATTTGTCAGGAAATTCAAGGTTTCCAATGTCTGCTTCTATAGGTAAACCAGGGAGCAACAGCTTGGAAGACAGAGTATCCAAAGTGGAATTGATGGAATTCAAGACTCCTAAGCCTACACCTGAAATATTGAATGATGGTGATATTGGTAGTCAATATAATAAACAAGAAGTTTATTCATGCATGGACACTATGAAATAGGAAGAAGATTTTAGGAGACGAGACCATGTGCTACAGAGTGATCTGTTACTCACTGTAGAGAATGAAATCCATGTAATCAAGGGTATTTCAGATTGTAATAATCTGAGCAGAACAGATAACATTACATGCATGGAGATAGAGGAATCAATGGAGTTAGCCCTATGCTGTAACTCTATTGCTCCAGGATCTAGAACTCATTTAGAGACAACTGGCTGTAGTAAAATGTCTTCTGTAGCTGGGGAGTGCTCTGTTGAAGGTTTACAGGAAGATGGAGAGAAACAAGAGAAAGGAATTCTTTTGAGGTTGGATTCTGGCTATTTCAATGATGATAGGTCCCATTGGGACTTGAATACCCCTATGGATTCTTTGGAAAAGCAACTAGACATTGTAAATACACTGATCTAGATGGGTAAGGATGTTGAGATGCAAGTTTACAAGCCATTGTTTCAAAAATTAACAGTGAATGAACAAGGGCTGTTCCTTGAAAATAATGGACTGATTAAGATACCTTCTTCAATAAGTAGTAACATCTCTTTTATAGCATTTTCCCATTATCTTGATCCAAATATGTAGGTATCCCCCGTGAAGTTCCTGGATTTCTGCCAGCCATGAAGATTTATACTAGTATACAAGCAAAAAAGAACGAAATGGAAGAACAACTCATAAGGTCTGTGTATGATTTAAACTTGAAACTACTAAGATAGAGTACAAGAAATTATAGAGATTATAGATGTTACAAAACAAGAGATTATAGATGTTACAAAAGAAACTGATCTATAAATATAAACAGGAAAGAAACTCCAACATAGTAATTAGTTCAAATACAATGTCAAGTGTATTCCATTATAGAAAGCAGGATGAATGATATTTACAGGAAAGTACATTTGATAGCATGTGAAGCAAGGAACTCGTTGTGTTATAAGGATTCTGTGAATTGTGGAGCTGTGAAGTCAAATCCTTGTCTCATAATGCAGCACATGAACCAATTGCTGGTATACGTTGGCATCCCCATTATTGCTGCTGCCAAAGCTTCTGACATATCACTAGTACAAGTGATCAAATGAGTCAGTTCAATAAGAGACCTAAATATGTATACAATTAATTCAAAATTTAAGTAAGAAAACAATTAAGAATGACATATATACAACATCATTACAGTTCTCAGGAAATTTGCACATCATCTGAATTCAAATATTGAGTTGAGCTGGCTGTAAGCATATTGTTAGTCCTCAGCTCTTCAATGTGGTAGAGAAAACCACAAAAACTAAATGCTGAAGTGCATCCTGAATTTTCTCAATGGCTGTGCTTCCATCAGTCTCTATGTCACTTGTGAGAATTTGTGCCTTGTCTTCAATAGAGCTTTCTTGCAAAATTCCCTGTCTGGCCTCTCATCCATTTTGTGATGCATTTCTTATGGCTTCTTGAAAGGCATCAATAATATCTGATATCCCTGTAAAATGACAAATTAGAAAAGCTGTCAATGATAGATAATGTGAACCGGTAATGTACAAAATCAACTCATGGAAGACAAAATAAAGCTTTCTTTCATTTTGTAAAGACTGTTTACTGCAGAGATTAACATGATTCTCAGTTAAAAACACAACCACAACAAAATTATATCTATGCATAAAAAAAACAATCAGTAGAATAAATAGATCAAAAAATGCAAGCAAACGTGTGCTCATAATACCATGAAATTAAATTTGGAACAATGCCATGATATTTTTGAAATCCATGCAGTTTACCCAAAGTAGTGCTAAACTGATGACAAATGTCCCTATGTTTTGTGGTGCTAAAACGGTTCCTCTACCATTGGCATCATCTTAAAGTGGACACCCCGCTTCTTGAATTTCAGAAAGGAACAAGCTTACAAATGAAACAAAAGGAATTAAACACATAAAACCGACTCAATACATCAGATACTAAAAGGCCTCGCTTAGGTAAACTGTAAATGTTGCATTTAATGTTTTAACAGTTATCTAATTCCAATAGTCTGTAGACATGAATAACAGTTGGTTCATAGTCTACAGCCTAAATTCTCAGACAAGCATCTCACTCTCAGTTGGTTCAGAGTCTACAGCCTAAATTCTCAGTACCATTTTAGATCTTATTTCCCCACAAAAACATTAAAGTCAAAACATTAATACTCAGTTTCCAATAATCTTAACATTTCCCTGGAAAGCATGTCACAAGAATGCAGCAACATGAATAACATTGCACCTAAATAAAACAGTGGATCTTCCATCAACTAAAATTACTTGCAATACGTGAAAGCCAAAATCAGCTTCTTGTGCATGGCTCTGGGCAACACTAATATACTATTGAGAAATAACAGTTTGTTCAATTGGGTTGTTGGCTTTGTCCTTGGCCCAAACATTCTTCTTTTTAGCGACTGCTTCATAATTATTACTATCCCAAACATTCTTCTTCATAATTATTACTATCCCAAACATCCAATCTATCCAGGATAGCCTTGTCCTGGTTCTTTCTTCCATAGCATAGGCTATGAGCTCCTTAATATGCTAGTACATGTTGATGGTTTTGGTGTCCTTGGACTCACAATTTCAAGAAAAACCAATATCCAGGATACCGACACCCAATTCTTTGTCAATTAGTTCAGAGGGAGTGTGGTGACACTTCACTCACACCCTATTCTCTATAGCCTCCACTTGTCGAAAAAACATCAATGATAAGCCTCAGTAAAAGCCACTCCATAACAAACCACCAAAGTCACTTAAGAATCCCAGCTCCCACCGAATTCTGGGCATTGCAATGCCTGGGATGACCACACCTAGTCAGTCTCTTCTCCTGCCCCTCTTCATGGCTGAGCACCACACCAAAATTTTGAGCATTCCTTTGCCTATTGTCTTCCATCTCTACCACAAATTCAACCCATCAAATCACAGTTTCTCTTCAGCTAAAAACTTCAATAATCAAATCACCTTCTTGCAACATGAGGACACAAGGATCAGAGCCACTCTGCTCTATAGTAATTGGTTTGAATGCAGTTCATGATGGAGTCCTGGCAATGTTCTTCAGTGATGGGGCGGATGTCCTGCTTTTGGGAAGAAAACCACAGGTTAACTTTCATCCAAGCCACCTCCTCCCACCGGTTAGTCCATTACCAACGTGCTGTCCTTGCAGGCTGCCAGCTGGTGGCTAGCAACAGATCCCTTCTCATTGACACCCTATCTGGGGACCTACTGGCACTCTATTATGTATAGTATGTACTACTTATTTTCTGATTTTAATGGAAAAATATTTTTCCTCTCCAAAAAAATAACTAGTAAACAGCATTTACTCCTTGCTAAGAAAACCAGCAGATTCCATAGCTCAATACACAAAACTAATTTAAACAACTTAACACAATTTGAGGCATCTTAAAATAAAACAACAAACCAAAGATATAATATGGTTACCATCTGAAGATCACGGCTGCCTGAGGTGCTCTCTACAAGGTGAGGACGTGCTCTGACATCATAAATGACATGCCTATCAAACCAAGGCATCATAAGATGTGTGCCTTCTGGATATACCTGCAAGTTATTACAAACACTTCAAAAATTGTAGATATAAAAATTGAGAATACCTAGGTTTAATTAAATTGTCCTTCGCAAATCAAAATATGCACTCTATGCTGATTAATTACATGCTGATGTCCCAGGTTCTAACATTATTACAGTTTGACAATAACAAACAGTTCAGTGCCATAAGTTATGTAAATGTTCAATTAAAGTTGCACTCTGAAAGCTTTTTACACAAAATATACAGCTCACAATTTCCATTACGATTGATCACTTCAACATGTTTTGTTCCCTGGAAGTAAGCACAGGGACATTGCCTCTAAGATATATCTGTCACAATTCTCCAAGGTACATAGGAGGTGGTAGAAGGCGTCCTTATCAGTAACCAGGTTTTTATGGTTGACAGCTCAGTCCACCAAATGCTCACATTCTTCACATGTGTTTCTCATAGATAGATAAGAAACCCAGTAAATAGTCATTCAAAAAAATTTCATTATTTACTACTAGAAAAACAGTATCTATAAACTTTAAGTCTCTGGAAAAGCCTAGAAATCTACTGGGAACAAGCTGTAAGATTCCCTTTCCTAGGACGTCATAAAAACGTGTAGGCCTGAAACCAGAACTTTGAAGTAATGAGTCATACAACTCATACCCTATCTACTGCTTTCATAGGCTCCTCAATTCTGTGCATGCTATAGCTCTATTAGATCTTTTAGCTTTCACCCTAATTCTTAACCTTCAAATATCATATGCCTCATAGAGTCACACCTACTACTCCATTAAAAATTGTCTTTCAGTATATAAAAATAAATATATAAACTGCCAAACCTTTTCAGCATTTGGTCATGTAATATGTTCTAAACACACTTATTGATATGGCAGAGAGGCCTGCAACATCAATTGTTCCTATGGAAGGGAAGTTTCCATATGCATCCCAAAATATTTACAAGAAGATTCAACCCTGCCAGACTTGAGAATCTTTCCTATCCTCAAATGCACAAAATGTACTATAGTAGGGAAATGCCAACTGCTAACCATTACAACACATAAAACTTGACAATGTCAAGAAGAAGATGTCAAAGCAATATGTACAATTGCAGACTAAAGACATATTTTTCAGATAAATATAAATACAAAACAATTAAACAGAGGGAAATGATTACATTGTGTGCTTTAGAATGATGGAAAGTTCAGGAAACACTACACCCTATCTGCAATGCACCATCAATGGTAGGGGATCATCTGCAACATGAAGTCTAGTGGAAAGGTATCAGCAATGTGATAGGGTCATCAACGTTTTATATGAACCTATATATAAGATATTTTGCAACAGAAAAATTTCTTAGAATTGGTATATTGAGTGGATAATACTGATATTACAAATTTACAACTGTGAAGCCAACCTCACTCAGACACTTATACAGAATTAGCTCAGTCTAATCCATGATCATGCTATAGTGGATCCTAGGGATTGAATCATTCAAAATTTTACCATTGTTTGTAATACAATTCCTTCCTCTATCATTATACGGCTCCTATTTTCTCACTTCTTTCTCTTTATTGTTGATTTGAAAAATAAATATAGAAATAGTTCACAAGTTGGCTACAAGAATTATTCACACTGTGCAAATAAGCATGTTGTAGAAGCCGGGGTGAATTTCTTTCTTGTCTCAGTTTTTCTGAAAAATATTCAGATCAAATTTCCCACTACACATGCCAAAGAAAGATATACAACCCACCAAAATTATTTCTGCTGATAATGGAGTAGGATCACCACATGTGCGATATGAGTGGTGGCTTATCCACTTCAACCTGGTCCTTTGAATGCA
>LPNX010726015.1:2321-29194 GCA_001517045.1 Pseudotsuga menziesii
TCCTAATTTATCAAATGGTTTAAGCAATGTTAACATTTGTCAACACTTCTCTTACGACCACCCACTTCTTCCTCAACCACATCATCACTTCAAAACCAAAAATCCACAGATGCAATTAAAGGCGTCGTCGCTTAAGCGACGCTTACTAACTCGATGTCGCTTAACCGACGGTTATGAGAATAGCCGTCGCTTCACCGACGCTTGTGGCCACAATTACAAAAAAAAATGGTATCCTTGTGATTTTTGGTAAGTTTAAAAAGAGAAATCCATGCACCGTCGGATTTTTCCGTCGGATTTTGGATCGAAATGTAGTAGTGACTGGAAGGCTTATTTCCATATGAGATTGTTGTAATCCCCAAAGTCAATCAATGAGTCTTACAATTCCTGGGGGCTGCTCATGAATCTTACAAATATAACAATATTAAGCAGATTACGTAGTTTTAGTATTTGGGAAAGCATTATACTTTACTACAAAAAAAGAGGTGCAACAGCAGGTAAAGACTTGCACAACTCCTCTCGTATGTGTTTCTGAAAGGGGTCCCGTAGGGAAAGTAAAGAGTCCAGGTCCCTCCCTTGAACCTTGAAGCGAGGAAATTCATAGATATTATAACCTTTAGTCTGAAATCCTATACACAATATTTTTGGTCTACCAACCCTTGAATTGCTAGTTCTTGAGTTTTATCTGTAAACATAGCAATATTATTTTGAACCTGGGCAAGTCTGACCTATTTTCGGGGCTGCAACTTGTGAAAATCATAGGATATCCAATAATAAATTTGATCCTTATGGCCTATTATAGTGCATCTGCGGGTGTAGCATTCCTCTGTTACTGTAAGGGAATTATGATCTAGCCATTTCATCTCCACCACATCCACAACAAAGAAAAAAAACATGAATAGAAAAAAAACGCAATAGATAATCAAGAAAAACACAGAACAAACCTGAAGGTCTAAACATTGATGTCATTCTGACGGCAGTGGAGACCCAACGTGAAGCTCAATACCAATATTTGTTAGTTTCAATTTCTGTCCACCGACACCAATCTCATCACCATGTTTAGAATTGCTTGAATTCCAATTCCATTTACTCTTCTTAGATGTGTCTTCAAGCATCTTCTTAGATTCAGACAAATTACTTGTAAATCTAGTCCTCTTAGCCTAAGTATTCAACACAGTAGGTCTGCGTCAGAATTGAACTCCCTGTACAGGTGCCTGAAGGATAAAGAAAGAAAACAATTCTTTAGGAGCCCAATCCTTTTCAACCAACAATCATATATAACTCAGTGACTGCAACTTGGTGAGACCTCTGGCCCAATCAATTATCATGACCTTTGATTCGCCAAAAATAGAAAGCTAGAGAATTATTTTATTTTTGCAAACCATAAAATCCCCCATAAGGCTAAAAGTTCATGCAATTGCTTTGTTGGATCTCTGAAGATCGAGGTGCATGGCACTAATATTATTACTAATAGAAGGTAGACAACTTACAAAAATTACTCTTTATTGCCAAATTTGCAATTTTCCATGACATAATTAAAAATGACTAACATAAATGACTAATTCATATTCTTCTAGCTAGTCATTTTTTATGTCGTGACTAAATTAGTCATTTATTTTAGTCATTTTTAACTCAGTCACTTATTATCTAGTCATATTTGTTAACTGGTGACTAAATTAGTTGTTAATTTTAGTCATTTATAGTTGAGTCAATCAAAATTGCTGATATTTAGTAGTAAATCACTTGTAAAACCTGTGGTGACTAGAATTTTTAGTCACCTAGTAGCTAATTCCTCATTTTGTACTAGTGAGTAGTGCAAGAGCAGTTGGAGAAGAGTCAAGCCCAGTACAAGGCTCGCCATGACAAGCATAGAGTTGATCATCAGCTTCAGTTAGGAGATCAACTGTGGCTTCACATCAGCAAGGAGAGGACAAATAGAGAAGGCAAGAAGCTCAAGCCCATCAGATATGGTCCCTTCACCATCTTGGAGAAGATTGGGACAAATGCCTTTCGCTTAGAGCTACTGCCATACATGCAGATCTACTCAGTGGTGAATGTGGAGAACTTGAAACTCTATGAGCCTCCCATTATCATGGATGAAAGGGAGAATGTCTCATTGCCATCAGTTGATGAATTTGCTCCTGAGTACATGGATGAGCTACAGGAAGATGTCATCCTGGACAAAAGGACAAGGACTTCTCGCAGAGGTGATGTTGATTATCTTCAAGTGGGCATCAGAGGCACTCATCCAAGCAAATCCAAGTGGATCAAGAAGGATAAAGTGAGGGAGCAATTCCCCCACCTATCTATTGATTAGTAAAGGATTTTGGAGGCCAAAAGCTTCTCGGTGGGGAGGAATGATCCAGGAGGATCCAAGAAGGCCAAATTTTCAAAGTCCTCCAATCTCAGCAAAACTAGCACCAGATCGAAGGTCTCATCGAGACGATTTCAACGGCATTTGTTTCACCTCAAACGGACTCTGTATGAGAAAGTTATCGCATTTTGTTCTATGAGGTCAACAGGCAAAATTGGCAAAAAGAGGTGCCACGTGGCACCACTGACAAGGTGACACGTGGAATCTATACTGTACAAACATGATGACATGGCACCACTGACAGGGTGACACATGGAATCTGTACAGTACGGACGGATGACGTGGCCGTTGTACAGACAGACAGGTGGCAGTACGGTCCAATCAGGATGCGACACATGTCAGTACGGTCCAATCAGGATGCGACATGTGTCAGTACAGAGGTGACTGCGCAACTTATTTGGCAGTACAGAAGATGAGTTGGAAGCTGACAGGCCATTGAGGTGGACCAATCTGGAACTACCACATGGCAGCACCAGATTAGCCAATATTGATTGAAGTTCACCAAAATGTTGCTGCTCCGCCGGTTTTGAACTCCTGACCTCCCATACCCTGTCTCCGCGCCTTTACCAACTGCGCTGGTAGTGTTATTTGTATAATGTATGGAAATAATATTATTTAAAGTGGCATTTCGAGCCCCAAAGGAGTCGGGGCTTATCCCCGACCTTGGTTCTTCCTCCAGCGTGACCGGGAGCTCCGACCAGCACGGGAGCCCGCGCTCTATTTCAGCACATGTCGAATTATAAACTATATAAAATGGGTTATAAGTGGGTCTAAAAATAAGTTACGTTATAACAAATTTGTTGAAAAAAAAAACCATATTGTGGGTTCAATGAACCATGTGGTTTTGGGGGAAAAGAATTTTATTGTAATATTCTAAAAATATAAAATGTGGTTGACATAGTTGTAACTATGTCAACTACATAATTTAAGAAGAGCCTAACCAAGTGTGGGGAGTTGGAACCATATGCTTTATTGGACAAAATTTGTTGTAACTAAAGAATCATGAGGAGAATGTGGAGTGGGGCAAGCCAAGCCTATATAAACCCACTTAGTTTCCATTTACAGGGGAATGCTTTGGAGTGGAGACTTTGTAGCTAAAGGAGAGAAGGGAGATTGCGTAGCTCTGCAGGAGGAAGGTATGAGTGTTTATACTCGTTTTCCACCGTCTTCAGGATTCAGAGTTGCTGGAAGCAGTCTTGTTGTGTTTTGGGCAGCAGTTCTCTTCCTGACCATTGTCGCCAAGGTATCATTGTATCATTGCCATGTATTTTGCCTTATGCTGAGATTATAGATCAACCCTCCCATTGAGAAGCAGGCCCAAAGATGTAGTCCATCCTGGACGAACTCTGTTATCAACTTGTTGTCTTTATGTGCGTATTGTCTATGTTGTTTGGTTCTCTTCTTATGGATTTGTGAGCTTCATTCATGCTCTTTATGCAATTCATGTTAACGTCGTAGAGTAGCAAAGATCTTGTTTTCGGATCAAAGATTGAATCAAGTCTCTCTAGTTTTTGCTTATAACAATAGATCTTGTAGACTAAGTTTTGGAAGGTTAAGTTTTTAGGCATAGTTGGCCTTGTAGCATGACAATTCAACATGGTAAATTAAATTTAGAATGCTAAGTGTTTTATTGGTAGATAGTTGATTTTGTGCTAATCTTAGAGGTTTAAATTAACCTTCAATATTTGAATACATTCTCGGATTTTTCACTTTATAGTTGGTTTCTACATTTGCTCCATATTTATCATGTATAATTATTGATTGTGTAGAGTTATGGTTGGTTTCCAACTCCTTTCTATGATAAAATATTCAAATCTATTAGTCAATCACTATCCATTTTGCAACTGGATTAACATGACCTTGAGTTGTTGCAACACCAATAAGTCTAATATAACATTGTTGAATATATATTATTTTATGGAGAATTAGTATGAATTTGAAACGATACATATGGAAAAATAAATTGCAGTTTAGAAACAATTTATGTGCATGTGGAATGTGACTTCAATAATATAAAATCTAGAATGTGTTTGACATAAAATATTTGGAATATTATTAAAATTGGTATGAATTTCAACTCTGAAAAACCTTAGAGTGACTTGTTTCATAATAGTGGAACCATTATTCATATTTGCAATGATACTCCTATATTTTATTTACTTTCTTGTTAGATCACAATATGTTTTTCTTGAGTTCCTTTACCATCCTAGGGAATTTGATATAGTAGTGGAGAAAGTGTGCAAACTATTTTTTTGTAAAACAATCCTACTTCAACGATAGAACTAGACAATGTAAATACACAAACACTAACAATTGAAATATAAATGATCCAAAAGAATGGAAACTTCTTCAATATGCTCATAATTTACTAAGGTTACAACACCAAATACGTCTCATTTTACTTGAATTCATATTATTAAAATTTAAAACAAATTTATGTATTTATTAAAGGTTAAACAATCCAGCAAGCATAACTCAATCCACAAAGCTCCATTTGTTTTTATCTTTTGCACCCTCCTTCAAATGATCCCTTCTAAATTTTAACAAAGCATAGTCTAAAAATCAAATCTTTATCATACTATATTTATGTAAACCAATTTATGTCATGACATTTGTCTTTGTAGCTTAACTGTGGGCCAATGTGGAATCACATGTGACATAAATAGGGAATATTTGTATAGGAAATTTTTATCGTCGTCATTTCAATTTTTTTCTTACAAGGTACTTATGAGGTACAAAGTTACGGGAAGGGAAGGGATTATGGTTTATGTAGTTAGGTGTAGGAATGTTTGGGTTAAGGTAAGGGGTATGTATTTTTGTTGTGTTATGATTATGGCTATGTAGTTAGAAAAATCAATTAATATTAAGGAGTATGGGTTTTATATCAAGTGAAAAGATATGGAGTTTGGTCATGTTGTGGGGGTTAGTAGTTAGGTATTTATAATTTATATATATTATTATTAGGGGTCAAGTTTAAATGGTATTCAAGGGTAAAACTTAAGGTTTATTTGATTTTAGGTGGGGGGTATATATTAGCAGTTGGTCATAGTTAGAGGGTGTGTATATTAAGGTTGGGGAGGGGTTACAAGTTCTGTAGTTAGGGATAAGAAGTTAACGAGTTTTACTTGGCAGGGTTTAATGGGTACAACAAGTATATTTGAACCTGGGAACTCTATGACTCCATCCGATGAAACCCAAAAAAGTGAATGTGTCATTGTATTTTTAGTTCAAAATTTTGGATTTCGTTTGGGTTTAATTATGCATAGAAAATTCGATGTTATATATGAAAGTGGTCAAATATTTGATGTGATATCTCATTTTTTGTTCAATGCAATAGATCCAAATAATCATCCATGGCATTCTATAACTTGACATGATGACCATATAATCCCACTTGTGGGCCAATGATTCCCTATGTAGGAAATGTATGATAAGTTGTGGTTTCTTCCCATTGTCAATGGGGTCACATGCATGGGGTGTCGAACCCATGCATGCATACAAGTGAAAAATATACCCCATAATCCCAAACCTGTATCCCTAGGTACATACCCTTTATCCTCTTATCCCTAACTACATACCCCTTAGCCCCTTATCCCTAACCTTGACCCTAGATAGCTCCCTACACAAACTCCTCTTTTAAGATCATAGTTGGTTAGGGGTTGGAGGGTTCTACAAAAAACCATGACTATGAAGACCTAGTCACTGCCCATAATCCCATTAAAACTTATCCAAAATTCCATACCACATCAACCCAATCTTAAAACCATGTAGTCTCTATGTCTATTTACATATAATAGATATCATTGTAAAACCCTACCTACCTGTTTATGAAATGTATAGAAAATAAAGATGTCTTTTTTTACTATATTGTGTCATATTCTCTTAAGGTCCATTCTTATAGTATATTCCTAATTGTTTAGGGGCTATAGGGTTAAGTACTAACCATGGTTGTGAACCCCTAACATCTACCCATGCCCCCTAATTGTGAACCATTAAATTCTATCCATACCTCCTAACTATGAACCTTTAACCTCTACCCATACAACCTAACTATGAACCCTTAGATACTAATAAACATTAGAGGGTTTCATAAGATTATTACATGGAACTATATAATCATACATATTAGAGGTTTAAGTCCAGGTATTATTGATAGATCACATGCAATTCCAACACCATGGACAGATAGCTAGCACTCGCGAGGTTCCAATACCTATCTAGAAGTAGAGTTTGATAGGGGCTCCAACACTCTTCTTTGGGAGGATTTAGATTGAGCTCCAACACTCTAGCATCCCTCTCACCAGAGCTCATAGAGGTCACAGTTCACATAAGAGGTGGATCTAAGATGTCACATACGTATTCATGGAGGTTGCAGAGGAGTTCAAGTAGTTCACAAAGGAGGTCAAGGAGTTCATAGAGCATATTGGGGAGGTTAAGGAGTTTACAGAGGTCACCATGAAGTTTGCAAAAGAGGTTGAAGAGGTCACATAGGAGGTTAAGGAGGTTGAGGAGTTCATAGAGGAGGTCGATCAAGTTGAGGATGTCACGTAGGAAGTCAAGAAGTTTTTCAAGGAGGTTGAGAATCCACAAAGGACACAATGCCTCCAAAATCGGTCAATACCCACACTTACTTCACTTGAAATTTCTGAGTTTGACAAAATGTTCTATAGAGTTTGGTTGGACGCCATTTTTATGTGAAATGTGCCTTTAATTCTTCATGAACACTCATTTTTAATTCACCATAGATATGAGAACAATCATCAATCATTGTCTTCCCTTCCCATAGGTGTATAATATAATACTACATACAAAGAAGGCCTATAAGACGATTTTTTGAAACCCCTTACCTCGATTAATAATGGTGCCTAGTAAAGGGGCTATATATCAACATTTTTATTGATATTTACAATCAAATACAACCCTATATTGACACCAAGGTCTTGCTGACAAGAATGATTCAAATTTATTATATCCCTTACATGAATTTGGAAAAATCATTCAGGATTTTGAAAGGAGGGATATAAATTAGTGATTATGGCCTATCTTGGGTTTCTAGGTTTCTAGATTAGGTTTTTAGTGTTAGATTAGTGTTTATTGGGAAATATTATGTTTCTAGAGTTTCTAAGACTAGATTAGGTTTCTAGGGTTTCTATGGCTAGATTAGGTTTCTAGGGATAGATTAGGAATAGGGAATTTATAGAGAGTGAAGACTACTATTATTTATTATCAAAATTACACAAGGAGAATGACACTGTATGCCTCCCTCAACAACTACCCTCACAACTGATTGTTGTTGTTGTTGTTGTTGTTGAGGAGAATGAAAATTAAGGAAAAGTGGTGGTTGAGATGTATGGATAATTTCTCTATAGCCTACTATGGTCGAAAAAAATAAAAATGGTACGATGTATGCACTCCCAAGTAAGATGTTCTAGAAAAATATTGTGTACATGATAACCATTAGTTACCTATTGATCATTAGATATAACAAGGTAATTAATTTTTTTAAACAAAGGAAGTAACCCCTTTGTTTATTTCTAGTTACTTATGCAAACCTTGCATAATGTGAGAGACTAGAAAAACAAAAAAAGAAATATGTAACTGAGTATTATTTATGTATAACAATTTGCCAACTATTCATTGGTACAAACTAGCATTAACTTGATGCATGAGAGGCAAATAAACCTTGCACTAAAAAGGGTTTACTCTTCTCTCTTTATATTTATATAGAAGGAAAGAATTAAAAACCAAAATTCACTATCTAAAAAATAAAGGTGTCGTACCATATGAGTTATGTGCAATAAATCATCAACTCATTGTTAATACAAACTAGATTCACTTGAGCCATGATGCAATTTAATCTTGCATTGAAAAGGGTTGGATGTTCTCACTTCATCATCATATATAAAGAACGAGATGATCCAAATGCCTCTTCAAATTATCAATAAAAATTAGGAAACACTTGTGACCATAGAGGAATTGGTGGGTTAATGACCACATAGATCACCATGCACATGCTGCAAGGTGGTGTTGCATATAAAGAAGCACATTTGCAAAATAGGATGGTGATTTTTGAGAATTCCCTTTGGATAAAAACCATCTTAGCAAGAAGTGAGAGGAAGGTTGAGCATCATCATGTGCTTTCATAATTGTTGAAGTGAAACATTTTAAATGTCTAAATTGCTTGTGTTAAGTAGGTTTGTTGGCATGGGAAAGGTAAGGACAGATCAATGGTTTAGGTGAGTGTATACTATGTTACACTAAGGAAGTTCAGTTTAGTATGATTTAGTAGACGAGGTTAAGGTAGTAACTAATCGAGTCTTGTACTTGGTTATGGTTCCAACAACTAATAGCTTGGTCTTGTAGATCCATTTACACTAAACTAACTTTCTCCCAGGAGTTAAGGAGAAAAGATTCCAAGTTTTTTATTCCTTAAGTGAATCAATATCATCATCCATGGTTTATTTCCATCTTGGATCATGCCAATCCTCCTTACAGGACTATGGATTCGACCCCATCATCATGAAGCACCTCTCTAGGAGAAGTGGCTTTGTATGGTAGAGTGCAAGGTTTTCATCCTAATATTGAGATTTTGTTCTTCTTGTATCATCTAGATACCCAACACTATTCCTAGCTGTTTCAATGAGCTTTCCTTTGATTGGGAGCATCAGGTGTTGGATATAGATATTTGTTTAACACTGGAATTGGAGCTAAAGTAACACACTAAATTATGAGGTGATTATCGTATGTGGTCTTGTTTGCATGAGAAGTTGATATACCTTGGGAGGACTAGCATTGGGAATCATAAGGTAGGGCACTCGATTATGCGAGAGTTGGGACAACTTAAAATGCATTAGGATGATGATTACTTAGGACACTTGGGTTAAGGAGGCATTGGTTTTTCTGATCTCTATCACGATTTGTGCTTGGTCATTCTTAGAATTTGTTGTAGAGTTTCTTGGTAATTCTCTAATATGAATTATGCATACCTAAAAGGGTCCTATATGAACTTTTTCCCATGGTGCAGGTAGAACCAAACATGTATTTGTCATATATTTCTTCCTCGAGCGAGGGGATTTCAGTAAGAATAGATGAAAGTGAGACATCCAGTAGGTCTACAAAAGTTATATAAACTAGATGTCAAAAGATCATAAGAGAATTCCATAAACGCATGGAATTTTCTTTGAATGAAGGGGGGTCATGTTCCTATGATGAAGAGACAATATGCGACATTGAGGTGCCCTTGAGGTACAAACATCTAGTGAAACAATGGGTACCCAAGGATATTCCTCAAGTAAACATATTTTTTTGTGTGAACGAGAGGATATATCGAAATACACCATCGTCATGACATGGTTTGGGGTTGTTTTGCATGGATGGAATAAAGGCCGGTTACGACAGATGTACATAATTGATGGAGTATGTTGGAACCTGTTACAACTACAGATATTGGATGCGCTTGGTCCAATATAGATAAAGTATGCACATATATGGATTGTCATCAAATTATTTATAGTTTAAAGACAAAGATAAGAATAAAGGAGTGACATTGTACATTGACGGAAGGACAAAAGCCACAGGGAATAGTGTGGTGTTTATAAACAGTACATAACCAGTGTCTACAATTAAGCAACCCAACTGCATATTTGAGGGGTGTGAAGGAAACCGTGTTTTTATATGTTCCATTAAATCAATATCTACAAGGGAATATTTTCTTATTAGTTACAATTTGAATCGAGTAGATGCAAACACGGTTACTATGGGAGTGGTGCATCTAACAATTTACCCAACCTTTTATTAATTAATTTAACCTCTTAAAGATTTTTCGTTAATCTATTGTTATAATATTTTTTTAATTTTCTATATTTACTTCACAGGGTAGTGATCGAGGCATCTCCCTAGCAGCTGGTCAGAGCAGTACAACTTCCTCGAGGCAACAGTTATGCATATTTGAAATAGTACAAATATAATTTGAAAAAAGAGTTTTTTTGTTGTTGTGTTTATTCATGAGTATATTCGTTTGGTTTATATAATGTTATTTGTATATTTGTTGTAGAGTGTTGATCGAGGAAACCACTCGGTTGTTGATTAGACTACATCAACCTCGGGGCAACATGTATACTTGATTGTAATTATACAACATAAATACGTCAAAATGTTTTCTTATTATGTTGTTTCCACAAGTATTTCATCTATTTTTTTCTACAAGCTAAGGCAATAAATGAATTGGTGATGTTTTTTAATTCACAAGTTTGTTAGCAAAATAATGTATCCTTTATAGTTTTGGAATATTTGTTCGATGTCTTATCATCATTTTTCATGGTACTAATAATATTTGTAATATGATGTAGTTGTGAGGGACCCTACATGAGGTCCCTCCATCCAAATAGAGAATCTAGAAAGGATTCCATCTATAAATCTCTAGGTTTAACAAAAGCGCAAGTAAGGGTAAGTTCAAGATTCCACCACTTCTTGTAAATGGGATGTTATTTTTTGAGCTTTTCCAATTCTTTTTATTATCTTGATTTCCCATGCTTACTCGTATTTGGTGTGGGATATACAAACCTTCTAGTGCCTAAGATGTAAGTATAAGAAGCACTAGTACAACTTGATAAAATGGCATGCTATTAATTTAAAGTAACAAATTGTCTTATGCACATGAGTATATTCATGTGAACATATATAATATATATTGACATGGTGTGTGGAAGGTCCCATATATAGCTTCATCCTTGGGGGGTGTCAATCTTGGCACAAATTGTCATAGAGACTTGATTGGCTGGGTCACTATACAACTTACAAAACTTAATGATCAATGTGATGTTGTACAAATTTTGAAACCGACATCCCTTGCTCTACATGTATGACATATTGTACTAGCTGTCCATATTTTTCTGCAATCATTTTCTTTGGAATATTTCATTGAAAATTCTATGGATATTAGGACAATTCATACTAGTGCATATCCTTTATGCATCCAACCCATTGAAACTAAACATGCCACTATTCTCCATCTTGAAAAATATCCAAAAGGATATGTGGTCCTATTATAAACATTTAGTCTCCATATCATTTACTACCATGTTGAAATTGACACTGCTAAAATATATAAGAAGATAGGCTCTATTCTTGATCTGAGATCTATGAATAACATGTATCATAGACATGATACAATACAAGAAGTGATGTGAATGTTATGAGGATAAATCGACTCATAGCATTCCAGGTAAGCATGCAATCAATCTTGAGAGCCATACCAAACCAATAAACCATCATCTATAAACCTTTTGAAGAATTTGACTTCTGGAAAAGGCATTTTGTGATTAACTTCTTTTTCTAAGTGACAAAGAAAGAGACAGGCTTAAACAACTGCAAAATTGATTCCCATCATGCTGCCTACGATTTGCTGATAAAAGGAGCCATTAAATTCTAGAAAATGCCATTGAAGGACCAGCTCAACATCTCTAACCAAAATTCCATATCCTCAGGTGAAAACAAAACAGAGGTACTATGTAGAAGCATGTCCCTAAGAGCAAGAAGAACTTCGTAAGTTGGAATGCTTAGGTAAAATGATTCTACATCAAAAGTGACCAACAAAGAATATGTAGGAAAAGAGTTTTGTTTCAATAGCTTGAAGAAGATAGAGAGAATCTGGAAGATGGTTGGGTTGTTCCAAAAGAGTTCTCAAAAGTTTGTGATGTAGAAATTTGGACAAGGGTTCAAACATGAAGCCATTGTAGGAGCAAATAGGACGTCCTACAAGAGGGTTTTTTCTGCACTTTTCAGATGAAGTATGCACCACCATAATTAATGAACTCTTCGCATTAATCTCAACTCATATCCATCATCTCTTCTTATTAATATCAACTCATATTCATCAACTAAAAGAGAATTTTTCAACCTCATGCTCAACACATAAATCCATTATGCTTATATGCAACACCACATGGTCGCAATTTGAATCTCGACTATAGAAAATATGGTGACATGGGATCAAGAATGTAGTTCAAAATTAACTTTGACAACATCACTTCATGAGAATTCACCCCACACACCATAGAACTGGTATTTTTTTTTAAATTCTTGATTGTGGTTGCATATCTGATGGGTCTTCGCATGATATATGACGAGTATGCCATACCACCAATGGCAAATGTTGTCGTTTTTCTCTTTTATATTTGTATATGGGTCGATTATGTAGTCGTATTTCTGATCATCTGTAAAGTATTGGGGGTCAGTTATCTGATGGGTTTGTCGTCGAATATCATTCCTTCTGTAAAGTATCGTGGGTCGGTTATCTGACGAGTTTGTTGTTGGATATGATTCCTTTTGTAAAGTATTGGAAGTCGAATATATGATGCAAATGTGTCGCATATCCAATGTGTATATTAATATATTTTAGTCAGATATACAACAATGACATGTTGTATATTTGATGGGATAATGTGTTGATCAGAGATCTGATGAAAATCAACTGATGTTTATAAAATACGAGGCTTGTCGGATTGTCGACAACTTAATGTTGAAAATCAGACATATATGATGTCGGATTTTGGGTTCATATTTTCATGTGAATTTTGACTTTATGATGACATATAGTTGTATATAGGTCCCAACAACAAGGCTATGGTCACTCTTTAACAATTATTCATGTCCATAAAAGTGAGGAAAAAGGAAAAACCACATGGGGAAAATCATCCCTCAAGAAAGGACAAGGCATAAAATTTGAAATAACATGTCTTCAATATGTATTTATCTTCACTTGAATGAGCTGAATGAACTATTTTTTTTCTGAAATACTTGATGAAGAAATCATGAACTCCATGATCATGTGCTACAGTGTAGAATTTGCAAGAAAGACGAAGAGAGACTCCTTGTATCCCTTCAACTAATGAAGTAGGAGAATTATCTGAATGCTTATTGATGCTGCCAAACTATGATCTGAAAAAAAAATATGAGATGGAAAACATATATGTGCATACTCCTTCCCAAAGAGTACAAAAATTATGACAATTTGTTACACACTCAATTCCCTGAATAACTGCAAAATTGTGATGTGAATCACATGTCATTCTTCCAATATGATGTAGAACCTTCCCATTTATGATATGAGGCTTATAAAACTTTGATACATCAGAAAAATTAGCATATGGAATAGAAAATACAAAGGATTCGGTGACTCCACGAGGATAGAGGGCTAGACTGGAAAACTATTAGCAAATGGGGAAAACTGATGTGTAAAAATTTGAATGATAGATGGATTTGAGATATGAACCATAAGTGTTTAGAATAGATAGAAACATGTGTAATATCAGTCCAAAGATGAATAAGGTCATGAATAACCAACCAGTGAAGGATAAGCAAGATTTCAATCCATGTAATATAAGTAACACTACATAAGAGACCAAAGAGGAATCATAGTAGAGAACTTGAGATTTGTATAGTCTTAGTATTATTCATAGGTATGATAGACGGTATGGATAGTGGTATGAATTATTTCATGACATGTATGTAATATTGAAAATTTGCTTCTAAATAAGAATTATGGAGTGAGGAAGAGGTGCTTAAAGACAAGTCAGGATCTAGTGAAAAAACACAATTATTGAGAGATGATTCTAGGATACTGATAGGTGGATTATCAAAGAAAGGATATGATATTTATGATTCTTATATATCATAAAATGGATCTATACCAGAGACATGAGGAAATTATTTTACTCTGTAACTCAAGGCATAGTTTATATCACCTTGGAACTGCGCACTATGACAGTATTATGAAGAATCATCAGGCTTCTCTAGCTCATCTAAAACTTTGATGTTGTTCTTCTCAGAAGCTGAGACATGATGTCCATATTCTTATTGAAACATTTCTTATCTAGATGAAATCCTTTCATGCAATAATAACACCAAGATGATCTCCATTTCTTCTTAACCTTATTCACTGAATCTTCATCAGTAGACTTCGAAATTTCATCTTCAATTTATTACTTTGGCTTCTTCTCTTTCACAATTTTCTTTTCTTTCGATTTTGTATTCTTGTTTCCTTGAATCATGAGAGAATGATCCTTTCCCTTGTAATATTTAAGAGCTCCCATATGGATCAATTCATCTTTCTCCTTTGCTAGTGAATCAAAGAAAGTACACAAAGAAGGCATTTTTAGATTAGAAACAAGAATCCTGCTAGCAAGAAAAGTAGACACAAAAACTGAGTATTCAGGATTCAATTTAGAAAGAATGGAAAGGATTAATTGATCATATTTCTTCTCAATCCCACAATGTTTGAGAATTAGAACAAGTTACTTGAACTTGGTGAAGAAACCCTTAATAGAATAGAAACTAATTTGACTCATTGAGAATAACTCAATCTCCAACTAATGCGCTCTTAACTCATCTTGAACTCCAAAGAGAGACTCAAGTTTGGTCCATACTTGGTTTGGAGTGGTTAAAACATCTAGATGAAATAATAGATTAGGAGAAATAGAGAGGAAAATAAATCCATAGGATTCATCCAACCTATTATGCCACTTAGCTTTCTCAATCATAGCATTGGGCTCATTTTCCAAAGCTAGAGTAACTTTGTATAGTCCCTTACTATGTAATAGAATTCCAATTTTGGATTTCCATTCATGATAGTTTAACGGAGTCATGATCATAGCTGAAGAAGAATACATACCGATGATTTGATGCACTCAATGAGAAACTCTCTACAACGTGCAAAGAATAAAACTAGGAGCAAATCTTGTAAGCTTAAAAACAAGCTCTTCTTCAAAGACATATAGGTACTGGATGCGCTCTGATGGAGAGAACAGTTGGCTCCTCAAATCTATTGAACTTGAACATCCTTTCGCTTTGATACCATGTATAAATAACATCTCCAATTTTATGAGTAAATATGCTAAGAAGAAACACTGGAAATAGATCTTTCTATTAAGATAATTCTCACAAGCATACACATGACAAATAGAGAGAAGAAAAGAGATTGAATCACATGGATGAAGAGATGAATATTGGAGTGTATCCTTCCATTGAATAATGATGAGTAATAGTGTACATAAATAGTACATCCATCATAGGTAAAATTGAGTTGTATTGGAGACAACTCATCAAGCTAAAAAATATATACTTACTAAATATGATAAACCCCCATAGGTGGCTAAAGCACTTCCCAAATTAGTCAAAGACCTCAATAATTAGAAAAAGCACGAGTGAGTTTTCAAGAGTGATGGAAAAACATGCTAATCGTGGAAAATGGAGAGAAAATCATGGAGGATGGGTTGGCAACAAAAGATAGCAGTTTCCTAGTTGACTAGCTTTACCTTATCCACAAAAAAGATAGATAAAAGAACAATAAGGAAAAATATATAGGAAAGCGCAGTTACTAATTTTGACAGTCAATAAATTGGACAAGATCAACCCAGAATCAGTATTAAAGCGTTCCTGGGGTATATATGGCATGTGCTGACTATGTAGTGCAAGTGGATGCCAACTATCTAGGCTAGTGGGTATGAATTAATCAAACTTGATTAAATATTTTATCCTAAGTTATGAAGTGGGTTTACTATATTCCCACAAGCCTTGTTTCCATTCCAAGATTAAAGTAACTCACAATTCAAAGAAGTATCATAATTAATTTACTTTTCCTCCTTTTTTCATAATGAAATGAAGAGTCTCCTCCTTAATATGAACATATAATTCATGTAGACATATCATTGTTTTCATCATTTTCATTATCACTCAGGTCATCATCGAAATTGGATGTTTATTGTCTTCCACATTTGATATTTATTTCCTCCTATGTTCTACCCAATCATAATCTATAGGATTTTGATAATACTATTCAGATATATCCTTACAAGTCATCCAACCCTTAAAACCGACCTTTTGAATGTGAGTTTCTTGTTTTGTTGAACACCAAATCATCCACCTCCGAGAAGATTGGAAATTTTTTATTTGAATCCAAGTGGTATATGTGCTTACTAAGCCTATTATAGACTACATCTATTTTGGTGTTGATAAATGCAAATATATTTTAGGTTGCATTTACCTTGTTATATAAGCTCATTTATATTAATGAGGCTATTTGAATCTCTCTTTTTTTCTTCAAACTCTTGGAATGGAATATTTCTCCTTTAACTACTGAGTTCTATGGAACATAGGGTTGTGAACTAGTAAATTATCATTACAAGAACCGAAAACATAAAATATAACAATTACACCAAAAACTACTCAGGAGGACACTGATGCTACTCCATAAGAACCAACATCTAAATTTTTTGTTGTTGTTCCATAAGAACCAACAACCAAAGGTCCTATTTCTACCACATAAGAACCAACAATAAGAGTTGAAACAAGAGAATAAAGTTTTATGTAGGAGAATATAAGTTAGATATATTTCATCAAGTAGAATATTTTGCTAATATTATGCCTCAAAAGTTTTAGGTGAGGCCGAAAAGGAAGCCGCTGTAGAAGTGCTAGAGTCTATTAAAACAATAACAATGGGAAAATTCATCTTTGTCCTTGGTAAGCTAAATTTAAAACCTTCCTACAATAGTCTCCTGAAAATTAGTCATCAATTAAGGAGAGATAGCAAAAATTTAAAACAAATGTTAGCTTTTGTTGGATTGTTGTTGCTAGGTTGGATTGACATCTAGGGTTTTGTTGTTGGTTTTAGGTGCTACCATATCTTCCACATCTTGTTGGGGATACTGATCTCTTATCCTATCTATTCCCATTATTTTTTTCTAGGTTGTGACTATGTATCTCTTCTCTTGCCGGGTCGTGACTATCTTGATGACCTTAGGGATAGGTTATGACTTTGTTGATGTTTTTTCCAGATAGGTCGTGACTGTGTAGCTCTTCTCTTTTGAGGTCGTGATTGTCATGATGAACTTATGGATGGGATACTCATAAATATTTATCATGTTTCTCCAATAATGAAGTGCACAACCACTTACCCATGATGAAGTTTGTTTTTCCACACAAAACCTAATGAAGTTTGTTTTCCACCATAAAAACATAGAATTTTACTTTATGTAAAAGAATTTAAATAATATATGTCTAAAGAACTTGAACCACTTTATGGAAAACTCAATAATAACCTAAATTTTTTTCAAGGTATATTACCTATCTCTACCTATGTCATTTTTGTGTGATTCAAGTCTGAATCCTGATGTTTTGTTAATAGTTTTATAGTTTTAATACCAAAATATGAATCTTTTGTTCATGACTATGAGAGAATCATATACTCTTGAATGGTACATGCTTTAAGTTGTCTATTTTCCATTACGTACACCATCAATCCAAGATGAAGGAAATTGATTGGTATATGCTCTTAAAGACCAATATCCAGTTTTCACACCATCAATCTCAAGTGACAAACAACCCAAATTGATTTTATTGTCATTGAATATCATTTTTTTGCAAACATGACTATAACAAGGATGTTGTGATCAACATACTTGCGATTTAGGTTTGTATTACAAACCTTGGTATTGTATGCTTTGCCTCCCAAAATATATCCCTTTTTGTAACTAGAAGGATTTATCTTTCCTACCCACAATCATGATTTATTGTGTTTGTTGGCTATGATGCATTCTAGGAATTATTATTAATTGTTGTGTAAATTAAGGCGTAATGTAGGGTTTTGAAAGAGTCTATCAAGTTCTTAAACATGGAAGTCCCTAGGAAGAATGAACTAGCCAAAATGCTTATATCTAGAACGAAAGTGAGAAGGAGGCTTATGGCGATGTTTTAATGGATTACCGAACATTAAGAGCCCATTGCTTTCTTGAAATTATAAGGAAGTAGGTTCCATTAAAGGGTACTTGAAACTACAACTTGAGAAAATGATTGTATTGTAAAATGGAATTCAATCGCTTACATAAAAAACTTATGTTGGAGAGATAAGAAGGGAAGTACATTGGCAATGCTAGAGATATGTTGGCTACGCTTGACTTATGGCTCTAATGACTTATCAGTGTTGTCCATTACACATATTAGTAGGTTTTTGTGGACCACATTAGGGTTATTGGGTTCCCCCTAAGGGTACCACACCTGAACTTAGATTCCATATCACACTTGACCCTAACACCTTGTTACACCAAAATATGCTCATCTTGATCCATGTGTCAACCTTATTCCTAATCCCTAAAGTTTCCCTGGCTAAAGTGTGTTGAGTTTGAAGTTTTCCCTAGCTCGTCTTCCTACTCTATGTAGGATGACACTCTTACTCCTAAGGAAAGGTGCACCAACACTCTTTCCATTCATGCTAGGTGCGTTGGTGGCACTCTTTCTCCTCATGTAAGGTGCACCTACGCTATGTATCCTACTGCTAAGTGCGCCAGACATGTTTTGAGGGAGAAAAACAAGGCTTCGAGGCCCTTCTTGAAGGTGGAAAAGGTGGAGGATCATCTATACAATCTAGGTTAGGTGGCATTCGATTCCCTCACCTATGGGGAAGATCCCTTAAACCCCCCCTCTTAATCCTCAACCTACTCTATGCCTTTAGCCTTATAAATTGAACCCTGTCTCCATTGTGAAGGGAGGAAGAACTATGGTACTCTTATGATGGTGTAATTTCTAGGTGATCTCTATCATCCTTTGGGAGTCAATATCTAATCCTTTGGGAGGATTATCATCACTCTTTGGAGGCTTGGCTTGGATTGTTGGATGGAAGATTACAACATTAATGCTAGGTTGTGATGTTATTTCTTATGTAATTCTATGTATATCCTTGACTACAGTAATAAAAATCTATTTCCATAAACATTGTTGTGTTGATAATGTTTAGGCTTTCTTCCTTAATTGTTAGCTTAGATCAATTCATGTTTATATACACATGTACTATTTTTTTGTTTCCACTTGCTCCATAGGGTTTTGCAGCTCAATATTTGAAGGCTCTGGAGCTTGGATCAACAAAGAGAGAAGAGGATTTGCAGAGATCAGGTAGGTGATCTATCTGTTAACTTGCATTTCTATTTGATATAGGAAAGTAGATTGTATTATGTACTTGATTTGTTCTAGATCCACTTGGACTAGGGAGATCTAGCTTGAGTCCGCTTGAGTAGATTTATTCTCTAACACACCCATTTATAATGAGGCCTATGTTTTACCATGCAACTAGTCTCTTTCAAAAAAGGTGTATGCCACACATATATCCATAAAATGGGAAATAAGGTTGCTAACACTATCATTTCATGGAAATGAAGAATCTCATATGGATAAAAATATTTGATAGTCCTAAGTACGTTGCAATAATATAATACAATATATTCCATATCCATTAGTTGTAGTGTGTTACTGTTGAATTTGTAGGGTTATTACAAACTGTTTCAAACATTATTTCTATCTCTTACAAGGATCAAAAGAGGATCATGATAGCTTCACAAAATGTCTAATTCAGGCACTATGTTCTATAGAAATAATAATTTATATGATTTCCATATAGATACATTAACATTATATGTCAGGAATGCTAGTTTCAATGAAGAGTACTCACTGATTAGGGGGCATTGTGTTTTGTAGGTTACCAATGTGACCCTTATGCATCCTATGTGACCTCTATGCATCCTCCACAACCCCTATGCTTCCTCTCCTCTGTTTTTTCCTTCACCAACTCCTTCACCAGTTCCCTTTGCATCACCAGTGTGCTATGTTTCCTCCTCCACCAACATCCTTTGCATTCTCCTTCACCAACATCCTCTAATCAATATGGGTGAGAAGGGTGGACTTCCAAAATTTTTATAACGTGTGCTGCCATCACTACAAAATAGGGAAAACAACTCTGCCCCAAAACCTTTTATATTGAAAGACTCTACTTATGGATTTATTCTAGAATCTCCACCCTCTTGCTCCGGTTCCTTGGATTCTTCCTGCCAGCTTATTTTTTCCCAATAGTTTTTTCTCAACAATGAGTAAATGTAGCTTCAGACCAATTAGTTACAATCCGCTCCTTGCATTTATGTTATTTGCAAAATTATTCCTCCTCATTTTTGTTTGTGCAACAAAACTCTTTCATTGACAATCTCATGTAGATGCACAGAACCACCAAAACATATGTGTATCACACATATATGTTACATACTAATACCATGGTCCACGAGAAATCCCTGACCTAACGCACACCCTAAATAGGGAATATTTTGTCCTTTAGGTCCACGTGTTGGATATTTATAGGTTTGACACACAATGGATTAATCTTAGGTTTATGTCTATGGTTTGGAGATAAAGGGAAAATACATAGGCCATAACATTTGTATTCATTTATTTCCACAATTTCCATTAAATTTAGAAAAAATGGCATATTTATTTTATATCCATTTCATGTAATTAGGTTTGGTGTTCTTCATTTTGTGAAGGGAATATGATATTTAATATATGTAGCTAGGTATAGGGACTATGGGGTTTGGGGTTAGGGTGAGCATATTTGGAACTTGTAGTAAAAATTAAGGGGTGATGATTGGTGGCTAAGGGTTCATAGTTAGGTTGTATGGGTAGAGGTTAATGGTTCATAATTTTGTGGTATGTGTAGAATTTAGTGGTTCACAATTTGGGGGCATGGTTAGAGGTTAGGGGTTCACAACTAGGGTTAGTCCCTAACGTTATAACCCCTAAACAATTATGATACTATAAGAATACATCCTAAGAGAATATGACACAATATAGTAAAAAAACATTTCTTTATTTTCTATACATTCCATATTGCAATTATGCCAAGGGTTCTTGAGTATGAGGTAGGGGTTTAAAATGATATCTATTATATGTAAATAGATATAGAGACTACATGGTTTTAAGATTGGGTTGATATGGTGTGAAACTTGGGTTAAGGGTTAATGGGTTTATGGGTATATATTAGGTATTCATAATCAAGGTTTTTTGTAGAACCCTACAACCACTAACCAACTATGATATTAGAAGAGGAGTTTGTGTAGGGAATTATATAGGGTCGGGGTTAAGGGGTATGTAGTTAGGGATAAGGGGATAAAGGGGATGTAACTAGAGATACATGTTTGGGATTAGGGGGTGTTTTTTGTCACTTATATGCATTCATGGTTTAGGCCCATGCATGAGACCCCAAGGACGATGTGCAAAACCCCAATTTATCATACATTCCCTACATAGGGAATCATTGGAGCACAAGTGGGATATGTTCATCATGTCAAGTTATAGAACACCATGGATGATTATTTGGATACATTCCATTGAACTAAAATTGAGATATAACATCAGATATGCAACCACTTTCAGATATAACATTGGATTTTCTATACATAATTAAACCCAAATGGAATCCAAAATTTTGAACCCAAAATATGACAACACATTCAATTTTTTGGGTTTCGTTAGACAGAGTCATCAAATTTTGGGTTCAAATCTATTTGTGACCCATTAACCCCTACCAAGTGAAACTCGTTAACTTATTGTCCCTAACTACATAACTTGTAACCCCTATCCCCCACCATAAAATACACACCCTCTAACTATGACCAAGTGATCATATATAACCCCCACCTAAAACCAAATAACCCTTAAGTGTTACCCTTGAATACCATTTAAAATTGATCCCTGATAATAATATTTTAAAATTATAAATCCCTAAATCCTAACCCCCATGATACCAAACTCCATATCCTTTCACTTGATCTAAAACCCATACTCCTTAATATTAATTAATTTTCCTAACTACATATCCATAATCATGACACAACAAAATCACATACCCCTTACCTTAACCCAAACATTCCTACACCTAACTACATAAACCATAATCCCTTCCCTTCACCTAACTTTGTACCTCATAAGTACCTTGTAAGAAAAACCTTGAAATGACGACGATAAGAACTTTGTAGACAAATATTCCCTATTTATGACACATGTGACTCCGCATTGATACACACTTAAGCTACAAAGACAAATGCCATGACAGAAATTGGTTTACATAAATATATAATGATAAATATTTTATTTGTGGACTATGCTTTGTTAAACATTAGAAGGACCATTTGAAGAAGGGTGCAAGAGATAAAATCAAATGGAGTTTTGTAGATTGAGTTATGCTAGTTCGATTGTTTAACCTTTAATAAATACATAAATTTGTTTTTAAATATTCTTTTAATAATATGAATTCAAGGAAAATGAGACATATTTGGTGTTGTAAACTTAAGGATTGAGTTGGTTTGATTGATCAACACTTAATCTTGAAAGGTGAAAATTATATGTGTTGATAAAAGAACCAATATATACAAATTAACAATTAGAAAAATGAGATTCAACATTTGTTCAATGTTAAAATATACACATCACCGAAATCAACCCTATGGCTTCCACTTGTGGATGGAACTATTAGATGTAATCTTGAGATTAATTCAAAGCCATCAAGCCCATTTTTGTTAACTAAATGGATTATTACACAACACAAAGTGCATTTTCACACCTTTGTGTTAGTATGAATTTTTATGTTGAATGATGGTATTATAAATTTGGTATTATGCATTCTTTTCAAGTTAGTAAATAATGAGCATACTGAAGAAGTTGCAATTGTGTGGATCATTTATATTTCATTTTCTAGTGTTTATGTATTTACATTTTATTCTACCATTGAAATAGGATTGTTTTACAAAAATGGTTTGCACACTTTCTCCACTACTATATCAAATTACCTAAGATTGTAAGGGAACTCAATAAAAAAAATTGTCTAACAAGAAAGTAAATAAAATATAGGAGTATCATTGCAAATATGAATAATGGTTCCACTATTATGAAACAAGACACTATTGTTTTCCAGAGTTGAAATTCATTCTAATTTTAGTAATATTCCAAATATTTTACATCAAACATTCTAGATTTTATGTTGTTGAAGTCACACTCCACATGCACATAATATTTTTAAAACTGCAATTCATTTTTCCATATATATAGTTTCAAATTCATACTAATTCTCCATAGAGTAATATATATTTCACAAGGTGATATTAGACTTATTGGCATTGCAACTCAAGGTCATATTTTGGTTGCAAAATGGATTTCCATATGCCTTGAAGGTGCTTCCCCATATACATTTTAGTATATGGTATTTATATAAATATAGATTCAGCCATAAATGGAAATAACCAAATCCATGAAAAGATCATTCCACTAAGTTATAATACTAAGTTAAACAACTACTTTGACTCGTGACAACGACGATAATGACGATGATGAAGACGCCAACGATGATGATGATGATGACGATGATGATGATGATGATGACGATAATGATGATGATGATGATGATGATGATGATGATGATGATGATGAGGATGTTGGAAATGCCAATAATGAAAATGAGGATGAGGATGGGGATGACAATGAGGATGATAATGATGATAAAATTGATGATGATGATGATTATGACGACGATGATGATGACAATGATGATGATGATGATGATGATGAAGAAGATGACAATGAGGGTGATGAGGATGAGGATGATGACCATGATGATAATGACGATGATGATGAGGATGATGATGACGATGATGAAGACGACAACAATGGGGATGATGATGACAATGATGATGCATATGATGATGAATAAGAAGAAGAATATGAAGATGATGATGATGATGATAATGAGGATGATGACGATGAGGATGATGACAATGTCAACGATAATGGTGATGAGGATGACGACGACGATGATGAAGGACATTGATGGGGATGATGGTGATAACAGTGACGATGATGATAATGATGACAATGAGGATGATCACAATGATGATAATGAGGATGAGGATGATGATGACGATGAAGATGACAATGATGGGGGTGATGATGATGATGATGATAACAATGATGATGATGATGATAATGAGGATGATGACGATGATGATGAAGATGAAGATGAAGATGTTGATGATGATGATAATGATGATAATTATAACATTGATGATGATGACGATGAGGATGATGGAAATGACTATAATGCCGATGAGGATGGGGACGAGGATGATGATGATGATGATGATGATGATGATGACAATGTCGACTATAATGACGACGAAGATGATGATGATGATGACGATGATGAAGATGAAAATGATGGGTATGATGATGATGAAGAAGAAGATGACGATGATGAAGAATAAGAAGATGACTATGATAACAATGATAATGATGATGATGATGACAACAATGAGGATGATAAATATGAGGATGGTGACAATGACGATAATGGCGATGAGGATAAGGATGAGGATGATGATGATGATGATGACAATGAGTGAATTAAATTACCGAGATTCTCTTTGTTTCAAGAATAATTTAATATTCTTTACTAAATAGGTCCAACCACGTGAAGGCGGAAGCTCATCTGCGCACCCCCCCCCCGTCATGTAACTCTCAATTACACATAACCCAACAAAATCTATGTACAAAAAAGATTTTTTTTTTTTTTTCATACTTAAGAAGCATTGTNATCTTATAACATATGTCAACATACAAGAAAATGGAAATAAAACTTAAAATACCTCATATATAGAGTAGAGTTGATATATTAAGGTAGAACTCATTCACTTCAATGGAATTCATCTTCTTCTTTATCCAAGTCATCATCTGTATCATCTGATCCAGATTCAACATTGTAAGGATTGGTCATATCATCATCATCATCAATGTCAATTTCGATCATCATGTCATCATTGATATCATCTTCATGGACATTGTCAGCTACATCATCTGATTCAACTAATCCTTTGTCATCTTTCTCTAGAACATGATCATATAACACATGTTGATCATCCTCAACATCATATTCTTCTTCAAGACCCTCTTCATTATCTTCCTCCACATTATACTTTATCGACCTTCCCCTTGGATCATGTCTCGCAACAAATGACCAACCCCCTCTACTTAGAACCTCAGAGTAAAATACATATTCACATTGGATTTGAAGAACATAGGGCTATGTTCATTGCTCAAACAACCTTGTATTAACAATGGTAAATCCATTATCATGTTCAATAATAGTTCTATCGGGATCATGTTGTTTCAATCGTAACCTTTACCATTTGATAGCGAACATAACTAATTTGAAGGAGTTAAAGTCACACTGAATAATATCTTCCAAATACCTATAGTATTGATTTTCTGAGATTTATGGATGTCTGTCACTTCTATAGGAAACATTGGTCACCTCAAAGACTATAGTTATCCCATAGTCAGAAGTTTTCTTCATTTCATCCAACTTTTTGATGCAAAATTTATGACCGTTGCATAACATAGCCTTATGGTGTTTTACCTGCAACAAGCCATACACATAAAGATTACATCCTAAATTGATTATGATTAAATGCATGTTTATGCTCTGTAGGAAAAAAAATTAACATGTACATCAATATATTTGAAAAAAATTAAATAGTATGGCTAATTAGTATGCTTGTATGCTTATCTTTTAGACCATATGCTAATTGATTTCCCTTTTTGTAAGATTGGTATCTCCATTGCAATGATCTTCTTTAACCAATGAATCCACACCTTCCCATGATATTCCATGACCACATTGTTCACATCATTCAATCCATATCTTCATACAATCAAGATGTTTTGTGATGTATAAATGAAGTGCATCCCACTCACGACCAACTTATTTATGAAAATAAAATTACAATTAAGTACAGATGTATATTCACTTAACATGGTATACAATTTTAATCAACGCATATTGAATATTGAAAATGAAATAAGTATGATATATACATAAAAAACAATATTAAAATGTCCTATAATTAATATCCACTAGCTAATAATTACCTTTCACCTTCCTCGATCTACATTTCCCCTTTAGGTAGTCCCCTTCACAATTATTATTAGAGTTTGGATCGCTAATGTGACCTAAATTGAGCTTTGATGCTAATTTAGGAAGGTATTCACTAATATACATCATGTTAGAGTATACCATATATCCCTCCACCATATAACCCTCAGGAAATGCTCGTTGTCTAACCAAACCCTTCAAAAATTTCAAGTGCCTCTCAACCATCCACATTGACGTTGAGTGTACAAGTCCACATAATTCAATCTCCTAAAATTGGTGTATGAGTTAGTGTTCTTGTGCATTGAAAAATGTCAAAGGTAGATGCTTTTGCATTGCACACATGAGACGAGGAAGTTCTCTCCTCCAATACTTTATATCTTCTTTACGGATTTATTTATATGACAACCATCTACAAGTGATGCAAACAAATCACGAGATTTAACAAAAAAAAAACATTATATTACATAACAATTATAAAATAAATATCAAATATAAGTTCTATAATGAATTAAACAAAAACTTTATAAACACAAAATACCGCTATTTATCTCATGTATTTTGCAAGATCATATATAACTTGTTTGACATTGTTGTTGAAGTTGTTTGGGGGAGATAGAGGTAGAACATACTATAACAATATAAAAATTATTTCATTATTTTATACAATAAGTAGACAAAAAAATACCAACAATATGCACTAGAATATATATATAT